>VZRU01020322.1:0-68708 GCA_013398155.1 Pedionomus torquatus | reverse complement strand
GGGGGGGGGTAAGCTCTATTGGAAGGGGGTCTTCTGGAGCAGAAGGCGAGGGTCAGTGTTTTCATTCAGAATAAGTTTTATTTTAAGCTACTGCCTTAATTGTCACATATTTGAAAAAGTTTCTGCTAAGATGTGAACTGTAAAGTGAAGTGGTATTGAGATGGAGCTGCTCGTCTAGCAGGTGTGACCTGGTGTCCCATGGAGATACAAAGGAAACCTGTGAAACAGACCTGGGAAAAGATGGTGCTGGAGATTTGAGGTTGTTTACTGGACACTGCCTGAGCTTTTCATGTCAGCTTGCCTCTGCAGCTTGCCTGCTGAGTGAGGACACATGAAGGAAATCCACATGCATCACTTGGACTCAAACAGGACGCTACTGGTGCATGGATGTTACTGCTCAGCATGCTGTGTGATGGCCTTGCAGCACGTGGACTTTCACACCAGCCCTGATGCGGACATCCCCAGGGGCGATGGAAACTGGGGTGAGGATGCAGATTGACAGCAGCTGGTTGGCAGTTTGCTCATGCTCTGGGCTATGTGCTCCTCTTCCTGTGCCAGCTCCCATCATCTTCCACTGATCTGTCTTGCTGTGTGTTTCCTATAGGTTAATGAGTTGCAGTGATTTGCAGAGGGGTCTGCAAACATGTAAAGGTAACAGCACAGATATGTGACCACAAGGCACACAGTGAGGACTGCTGTGGAGCCACCCCTACATGGTGTTAATTCCTTCTCCCTGACGAGTGCTGAGGGGGTTGTGAAGCTGTGTGAAGTCCACGGATGGGTATTCTTCATGAGGGTTTGCTGCAAATGTGCTTGGAAGGGGGAGGCTTTGCCTCTTGGTGTGGAGGTTATGAGCTTGCTCTGGGAATGGGAACTTCTCTTGGCCAGTGAGGCTGTGTTCTGGCCTGGCTCAATCAATAGAAACTATGTGCTGTATCAACAGAGAAAGGTGGACAACTTGCTAGAGTAATAATTATGATCAGGTGATGCTACATAATTAAAAATGCTGAGTAATTAAAGGAGGGAGAGATTTCAGTTTAAATGTGCCTTAACCTCATGGTCTTTTGGTAGGCTACCATCTCTCCTAAAAGGAGAGATCTCTTTGTTAGGATAACTGCTGGCATGTTCATTGGGAGCTGACCGCAGATTTTCAATATGTTTGGAACTAGGAAAATGTCTAATTACTCAGATGACTAGGTACCTTTCAGAAGTGCTTATTTTGAGGCTTTGTTTTGACTTCGTATGAATAGCATGGAATGCCTGACATTTTACCACTGAACAAAGTTGAATACAAGTGAGTGCACAGGATAGGCTTTAAGAAAAATGCTAGGGTGATGAATATTTGAGATGCATGAGGAAAAGCATCTACAACTGAGCAATGGAGATTAAATGTTTGGAGTAAAGTGCAGTGGCCAAACACAGCCCCATTATTCTTACAGCCAGGAGATCGTATTTCTCCTCTTTAGTCTTCGTGGAAGAGATCAAGACTAAAATAAGGTTACTTTGGGCAACATCAAGTGATCCCTTAGTGTTCCACATGTAAATCCTATCACAGCAGTTACTGAGTTTGTGACTTTGTATA
Organism: Pedionomus torquatus; assembly: GCA_013398155.1. Taxonomy (NCBI): domain Eukaryota; kingdom Metazoa; phylum Chordata; class Aves; order Charadriiformes; family Pedionomidae; genus Pedionomus; species Pedionomus torquatus. The sequence goes on along the minus strand of VZRU01020322.1, from coordinate 67,126 downwards.
ATATCACTGAATATAATTTGGACTCTTGTATTCAGCGGGGGGAAAAAAAGTCTGTCTAGTGGCTGAGTGGTTTGTTGGAGACAGTCTTCGAACTGACATAAGGTGAAGCTTGTGCGTGTCAAAAACAGTTCTGAAAGAGTCTTAAAATCTCACAGCTGTTAGCAGAAGGGTTCTGGATAAAGTTGTACATGTTTTTAATCTGGGTGCTTTGTGCATACCCAGTGCAGAAGGGTGTTGGGAGTGGAAGGAAAGGGCTGTGCTTTTGAAGGGCCTGTTTCCTTGTCTTCTACCAAGTGAAGGTGCCCAAGGGACCTTTGCCTTATGTTCCCTGGTAGGTCTGGCCTGTGTTCCTGCAGCCCTGTGTGGCAGGAGGCGACCCTGCAGCTGCTTGTCCAGGAAACAAAAGCTCTATCAAATGGAGTTGTTGATACTCCACCTTTCATCAACTCTGAGCTGTGTGGATGTGGATCATTTCTGTGGCAAGCTTGTGGAAGAATCAAATTAGCTATGAAATGATTTGCATAATAGATTAATCAACCAGCAACAAAACATCCCTCTTTTCTGCCAAGAAAAGAAAAGCAACAACTCAGCTGTTACAAGAGGCCATTATGTTCCTTGCAACCCTTAATCTTTCTTTTTCCAAGAGCACTTCATGTTTTGGCCTCGCGCAGGAAGCTGGCCTACTCACTGGCTTTATTTGCGTCACATCTTGGCAGCTTTTTCTGATTCTTCTGGGCCAAATTTTGCCACCGTTATGGTGACCTTCTAGGGAGGGTATTTCCTATGGAACTGGTGGATGGCTGCCAAAATTACTGTATTGCCAGGTCCTCCATTAGCTTTCACCTTTCCATTGACTTACTAAAGAAAGTGAAATTCTTCTGGGCTCCTCATGCACCTTCAGACCTGCCCTATTTCCCTGGGAAGTTGGGAAGCAAGAGGATGAAGTGGGAGCGGGAAGCCTCAGAGTGTGTGTAACTGAGTGGGCAGGAACTGGTCACTGTATTTTATTTTTCCTGTGTTCCTACCTCCTTGTTGGCCAGCAATATGAATTTCCCAACCTGTATGGTCCTCCTGTGGTTTCAGATGTGACATCTGTGTGTCTTTGCTTGGTTAAGAACACCACCTCGCAAACAGTGCTGGGGGAGTTTTAGTCCGAATGGATCCTAGCCTGCAGATGATAAGAAGCTTAACTGCCTAATTGAATGTGATAGCGTGAAGCTCCTCTCATGGTGAGGTTTAATTGGATTATAGTACTGTACAGTGATGTGGAGGCTTGCAGGGCATGCAGCCAGCTTCACAAGGAGAGAGTGGATCCTTGCTAATCACTCATTTGTTTAAAATAATTAATTGCCTAGAGATCTCTGATGGGCATGCCGCAGCCAGGAGCTCAAAAATTAGGGTCATTGACTAATCCACACATAGACCCCATCCTTGGATCAGTGGTAGAGGGTCTGCAGATCTGCCTCATGAGCCCAAATCTAGGGAAAGGAGGAGAGGATGTGCTTAGTATGCTTGGAAAAGTAAATGGGTGGGCTCTCTTGTTGCATGGTGTCTGGAACCTGTTTCTCCTCCAGAACCACTTCAGCCTTTCCTGCAGTGCTTTGTGTGGCTGTGTTGCTTGTCACGAGCTGTGCCTTACTTTTGAGGTGGCCTGCTTGTTCCTTCTCATGTAGCATCTGCGAGTCTGCAGGTCAGTCTGGCTTCAAGTGCACTTTCTTGTAGGGCAATACCTATTTTTTGATCTTGAGCTCAAATTCCAGTGTTGGATCTCCCCTGCTCCAGTGGGAAAGTTATCTAATTTTTAAAGTGTGCAGTAAAAATGAAAATCAGAGCAGCTTGTATGCTGTGGAGTTTGCTTGGTGGAGGCTTTCAGGTATATAAACTAGAGCTAGGGTCTGTAAGCCAGAAAGCGTGCTGCTCCTTCTTTGCCTGGCTTGGGGTATTGCACAGTAGTGTGGCATCTTTTCAGTACCTGTGTTTTGGGTGCAGCTCCTGGAGGCTGTGTGCTTTGGTGGAAGCCACTGTCAGCCTGAACTGCCGAGTGGTTGTTCTTTGGAGTTTTTGCAGTGGAAGTAAGAGTGTTTGTTTTACTGATATTTCAAAAGAGTTTAAAATCTGCATGGTTGCTCAGATCTTATTTCAGAAGAGTTGTCAAGGAAAATAGCATTTGTTCTTCTCTAACCAGGCAGATTAGCATAAAATATCAACTTTGATGTTGTGTGCAGTGTGCTCCTCATACATCGCCTCTGTGCCAGTTTGGAGAGTGAACTGTCTCATAGATGTTTGAACGTTCTGCGAAATGCCCCTAAGGCTAGTGTGTGCCATTTGGGAAGGGAGCAGCTCTGGGACACTGGGAGGTTTTGATCAACTCCCCCTGTTTCCTGTAGCGGCTCATTGGAACTGTATTCAAGTGAAGTAAATAAATGTGAGTGCTTTGCTGTTGCTGGGAGATGATAGTTTAGCCACCTTTTGCCCAGTGCTCCAAGGTGTGTGGGACATCCGCCCCTCCCTTCCCCAAGCTCTGGTTTGGTCTAAAGTCAAACCAACTCTCCTTTACTGCTCTTTCACCTTTTCAGGCAGGCAGATGCTTTGGAGTTTGTAGGAGATTTAGAGGAAGGGAGTATGGAAGAGGGAACACGAGTGTTTAACCAAAACCTGCACAGCTTGTAGGTCCTGGGCCTTGGAGAGGTAATACCTTTTGTTCTAAAAAAAAAAACAAAAACACCAAACCTGCTGATCCAGGATGGACTTTTTTAAAATGTGTGTTGCTGGGGCTGCAGAGAGGATTTTTAAAGGTGTGAGGCTGTAAAGACTGATTGTGTGCCTGTGTGCAGGATGAAGGGAAACATGTTTTCACCACTCAATAAAATACTTCATTGTGAAAAATCTTCTGAAGAAAGACACTGTCTCTTGCTCTGTTAAGCTTGACTGTTCAAAAATCCTTCCCTGCTCTTGTTATTTTCCTACAAAGCCACTGTAGTGTGAGGGCTTGGACGTTCTCCTGGCTGCTGGTAAGTGAATGCCACGTGCAGGAGAGGGATTTCTAAAGGGATCTTCAGCTCTGCAGGGAAACACATGGAAGGCTGCAAATGGAGTCATGGGAAAACCATGGAGCTCATAATGTGATTCTCACCTGTGAGAATCACCTGATTCTCACAAGGGTTTCTTGTGCAGGGCTCTCCTTCATGGCCAAAAAACGAGCTGCAGTTTGCACATAAGCTTGTCTGATATGTGTTTCCCAACAGGCATTAGGCCAGATCTAGATATAGAGCAGAGAGTAACTCCCATCGAGAGATTCTTAGGAAGCCTTATCTATATATAGTCTATATAAGTCTGTATCCCCTTTCTGCTGAGAGGACAGTCTCTGTCTGGGTAACATGGTTAATGCAAATACACCCTTAGCTTCTGAAAACCAGGCAGTGATCCACCAGTATCACATCTGCTGCATCCTGTGTGAATGATCCTGAACGTGTCCTGGCTCCTGCTGCGATGGGTTGCAGTGGGGAATTCTCTGCCAAGGGCCCCAGCTGTGCTGCCCTGTGCCGTGACCGTGCTGTTGTGGCTAGCTGGTGACATGCTCCTGCGGCCAGTCAGGCTTATCCTCTGCAGGAGCATGCAGCAGCCGTTGGCCAGAAAGAACAGCTGCCAAAACTGGGGCACATCCTTCATGTGGAGCTGATGGTGCCTGTGCCTTCAGAGCATGTTGGTCTGTTGAGTGCTCTCATTAAAGCAGTGAGATTATGGCTTGGCAATGACTTGTCATGAAACAGCTCTTGTAGGATTTTTATGGCAGCGCAATTCCCTTTCTTGCAGCTGCTTACCAGGCTGTACTGTGAGAGGAACCTGTGCAGATATACTACTTTTTCTGGAATGAGAAACAATTTACAGTTCTCAGCCCACCTGCTTCATCCTGACACAGCAAAATAGCCCCAAAAAACAAACAACGAGCAGGTGGCTTATGTCAGAAGTGGGAACACACAATGAGGTGGACAAGGCTGCCCTTTCACACAGCAATGTGGTCTCCTATTAATTCACGTGGAGGAGCAGTTTCACTGTTAGGATGCCTGAGGCTGTTCCCAGGTAACCTTCCTTTCCACGTAGTACGTGGCTTTTTCCAACTAATGCACCACTGGGTTTTGTAGTGTCCTTGCAGCTGCTGAGGGCCAGTCGCAGAGAAGCACAGTGATCTTTCTACTGCAAAGAAGTTGCTGCTCACCTAGCATTTTTGCAGTGCATCCTGAAACCAGAGAAGTGAGAGTCCGGGGAGCTTTGCAGCATCTTTTAATGGCAATCCATGAATAGATCGTGAGATTCTGTTGAACCTGGTGGAGATAGAACTTCTCTTTGGATGTGTTTTGCCCTGGGATTGTGGGTCTAGGCCTTTCTTTTAAAAAGAGCAGCCCCATTTTCTATGCTGGAGAAGCTGATTCCTTTCTCTTTTTTTTAGGGAGTTGGTCAGGCAGCATAACTTTTAACCCTGCTCAGGCTGGAACCTTTGCAAGATGTGCTCTGCCTTCCCTGAGCCCATGAAAGTTGTAGGGCTGTTGGAGGACGTCTCCTTGCTCACATTTTTACAAATATAGCAGGATCGTTTGAGGTCACCCAGTCTTAAGTTTCTTCAGGGAGAGCACACTTCAGCTGGAGGCTGTGCCAGAGCTAGATTTGACTGCCTCTGGAGGGGCTGTTCTGAAAATGGGTGTCTGTAATGTGGGATCTAATCTCAAGGCAATCCTGCAGACTTTATTTTGCCTTGTCACATGTGTCCTGATTTCACTGCTGTCTTAACTGTGTGAACTCAGTGGTGTGTAACGGAGACAGGGACATCACCATGCTCAGCAGAGCAATTGTACCCATTTGCCAGCTGTGAGGAACCAGCTCTCTACCTTCTTACCATTCTATCTGTGCAGTGGGTAGCTGTGGGTGTAAGACACAAGCATTTACTGGTCCTCTGCCTGTTACAGCAAAGCTCCAATAGCTCGCTCACTAAAGAACTCTCTCAGATGTGCATAGAGCTGTGTGTACTGTCCTGACACCCTTCAGGTAAGGTTATAGCTCGCTTGTACCAGCTCCTCTGAGGCTGATGTATCTAGTGGCTCTTTGTGACCTACCTGCTTAGGCTGCTGCTTGCCAGCACCTCCTGCCTTGGGCCAGCGCAAGCATTTGAGAATTCACATGGTGAAGCACGCCAGGGCAGGATTTGGAGGGTAGTGGCGTGGAAGTGGGTTGTGTTTCAGTTGGATGAGTTCTCTGCTATGCTTTGCTGGATGATGGTCCAGGTGGTTGTGCAGGCGAAGTATGGGAATGAGGATGGAGCAGGTAACTCATTTAATCTGGTGCTTCTGCTGGAAAGGCATCAAGTGGAAGCAATAAGTGGTTTTGCATGCTCCCAATATATGCACCGCATTTCTAAATTAGCTTCTCTTAAGAACATGGAAATGACTTTTAATGGCTGTGGGAGGAAAAGTCCAGCCCCTTGTTTAGAGGCCCGTGTTTTAGCTGTGTGCTAGGAGCCCTGGGTGGTCTAAAGCCTAGTGTGCGTTCTCCAGCTTGGCGCTGCTGTCGTCAGAGTTGCAGAGTAGCTCAAGGAGAAGAGATGGTTGGGGTGGAGGTGGTGTTTCCTTCTTTTGGGCACTAAGGGAGGCCTCTGGTGGGAAGACAGTTCTGGGAGCTATGCAAGGCAATTGTCAGACAGGCGCTCTCTAGCTTGAATAATTGACCGTGTAACCAAAGCTACTGGAGATTGTTGGGGATGTAACTGAATCTTTCACACCGATTCTTATGCAAATTCAAACATGTGCTCCTGGTTTCTAATGGGACACCTATAAATACAACTGGCTCCATTCAGAACTTGGCATCTTTGCACTGGATCTTTAATTGCTAATGACTTTATAGTAAGAGTGTGACTTGCAGAGCTGCATCTGTAGCAGTTTCTCAGTGCTGCTCTTACCTGTACGCATGAAGTTTCCCTGTAGACATTACATAAGTGACCTGTGGAGGTTCTGGCATATACTTTGGTGGTTTTGTGCTGAAACTGCCCATTGCCATACTGCTTTGCTTCAGTAGCAAAATAAGCTTGAAGACTTCAGTGCCATGTTCTTTGCTGATGTGTTGAGGCTTATTGAAGGTAAAGGACCCTAAGTTCTGCAGAAAATAAGTCGGTGTATCTATACTGAGTGCAAATCTGAAGTTTCTACCCAGGAAATCTATGACTGTGAGTTGATGAGCACACTTGATAAGTATTATTTTGGGCTCCTGGGGGAGTAAATAAGCGTCTGTAGCCTCCCAGTGTAGCTTCAGAATTAGGCTTGGTTTTTTTTTTTAATAATTGTGCCACGTGGTAATGGAGCAGTTGGTCAAAACCATGTGGGCTTAATTTCTTTAAAACATAAACAGCCTAGAAATGTTTGTTTATGTACAAAATATTCATCCAGTGACTGTAAGCATTTCCATGTTTCTACAAGAAATGAAGGTAATTGTATAATAAGCAAAGATTCATACGGCTTAACTTGTTTCCCATCTGGCATTAGTTAAATTGGTGTTTTCATCTGCATGGCCTCTTGGGGTGGGGAGAAATTATGACAATAGATAACATGGCTGAAAAAGGCCTTCCTAGGTCATCTTCTAGCCCAGGCAGAGGCTGGAGCAGCTCCACTGAACAACCCCTGACAGCTGCTTGGAGGAGTAACTATTCCCACTCTGCCTTAGTACGTGTTACAGAGTGTTTTTTTGCAGAGGTTTTAAAATGGTGCTTTTAGTTGACTGAGGAGTTGCCTGTCCTGCATGCAGTCCTTCCCCAGTGTATAAATTTATATTCAGACTAAATAGATTAACTACAGCAGGAAGAGCTTCCTTCTTAAAAGAAAGCTATTGTTAGAGCATCATTTATCATAAATCTCTAGTACTTCTAATCCTGCTCTCCTCCTACAGCCCTTTTCCCCCTTCCGCCTGCCTACTGATTTACAGTTTGCAGGGTCTGCTGTGAGTTTCTTGGGGCTGTCCTGCAGCCTTCCTCTGTGGTCTCTTCCACTTGGACAAGCAGTTTTCAGTGTCAAAAGGATCATTCCAAAATGACCCCTTTCATGAAAATATATCTCCATGCTTTCTAACTGGTAGAAAGATGATATGCTGCTTTCCTGATCAAGTTGCACCCACTGCCTTAAAATGAAGGATTTGCAAGGAAAGCTGAGAACTGCAAGAACTGGATCATATATATTTCATGTTGCTAGTGGCTTGCTAGGGGCTGAACTCCCTTTTATTTGCTCTTCTACCTCTTCCCTACGCTGTGCCTGACTGTGTGCCAGAATTTAAGGTGCTCCGATTTCTCTTTCAGGCTTGCGGGATCTGTATCTTCTTTCTGCCAGGATTCTGCTTTATTTTGCTTAATAGAGTTGAAGGCCATTAATGTAGGCTTTGTCCTTGCTTCACAAATAGACTTTTGAGTGCCTCCAGGTACTTTGATAAGGTTTACTTGCTCATGTTTAGTCCCAGTGAGGAACTGAGACAGCTGCTTGCAGATACCAAAGCAGATCACAGAATTTTTTCCTCCCAACATGTAGCATTCAGCAGCTCAATGGTAAAGCGTCTCACTGAGACAAAAGTCTGGTGGTTCTTTTACCTTGGCCCATGGGGATGTGCTTGAGGATCAGAAGCCTGGACAGTGCTTAGTTCACACAAGCAGATAGAGGGTTTTTTTGAGGGAGAAGGGATTTCAGAGGTGGATTTTTCCCAGTTCACTCTTTGATGAGTATGCTCTTGTTTTTCTTGCATGTAAGTGGCAGATCGCTACTCGGTGTCCTTAAAAAAGCACATATAGTAAGCTTTTGCTGTTCAGTCCATTGTTTCCTTGTTCCAGGATCATAACCTATAAGTACACGCAGCCTCTGTTTAGTTTCCTCCTGCACACGCGTGCAAGGCCAGCTTTCTGGTGCTGGTCCCTTGCCATGCACATGTTGAGTACAAAGTGCTCAGCTCTTCTTGGTGCCCCTCACAGATGCTGATGGTACTGCATTTTGAAGATTTATCTGCCTTTTCTGAGTTCAGATGCTTAGGCTTGCTTTGCAGCACTGCTCTCCTGAAGGTCCGAATAGCCTGGTTCCTGGTGTTTCTGTCTTTGAACAGCACTAGTGTTCAAGGAGATCTCTGGATGACAAAGCCTGTTGCACCCAGGTGCTGGAGTACTGGTCCACAGCTTAGTTGTGAGTAGGTTTAGCCTGACCTCACCAGCATCCCAGCCATGTGTTGCCTCCTGCTTGCTTGTGGTATTTATTTCTCTTCTGGTTTCTCTCAGCATTGCCGCAGGCCACCACTGTGGTTTTGAGCTGTGAAAGCAACGCGTAGTGCTTGGCCTCCCAGCGGACTCAGACTCAGCGCATGCTTTTCTGCAGAACAGGTCACTATAAAACTATTTACTGAGTATTCGTAAAGTCATACAGTTCTTCACGAGGCTTTTAGGGAGGTGGGGAGAAAGTTGCTTTTTATCTCATGTACTTCTAAGTGCTGTGTAAATGACTCTGGCAGTAAACCAAGCAACTGCTCAGGAATCCTGCTTTGCTTAGTTCTGCCAAGCAGTGTGCTGGGTACTAGGCATGTGTTTGTGTGATGCTGCCACCACAGCAAGCTCTCAGAGGTATCTCTTGGTTTAGGACAACTGTAAAATGATTTCACTCTGCTTTTCTTTGCTTCTCTCTGGTGGTCAGATTTGTTGATGGTTCATATATTAGCTGGGAAAAATGCCCCTTGTTGGGATTCTGGTATGTCTGTATACAATCAAAAATGTTGAGTGGGCTGGGAACAGCTTCCAGCAAAGTCGTATATGCTTCTTGGAGCTCTTTTGTTTGGTGGAAATTCCTTTCTTTTCTCTCCCCCTTCCCATCCCTCTGACAGCCCACCTCTTTTCTACAGAGACATGCTGAGGTATAATTCACAATTGAGTGATGCAAGTGAAATATGCACAGCTGCAAATGCATTTTTAAATGATACTTCATTGTTAAGGCTTTTCTCTGAACAGGTTTGCAGTTCCCAGTAGTCAAGTGACTAGAATGTGGTAACAAAAAGGATTTTGTTTGAAAACACTTGACTTTGACTTTTATCAAGCTCTCAGGATGTTGGGAGTACTTGCTCCTTTTGTATGCATGTGGGAAGTATCTGGAGCAGGATAGATCCACAGTGGGGAAATGCATTGGATGTGTCCCTGAAAAAGGATATGTAATTGAGTTTTCCCTTGCTCTCCCTGTGTTGTATTTCAGAAATCATATGCTACTTGAAGTACAGTAGAGGACATAGATTTAATGACATTCAAAACATCACAGAAATACCAGTTTAGAGGCAGAATTTGGTATAGCTTGGTGTGAACAGTTCTCTAATCTCTGGAAATTCAACAGTTCATCTTGTATCCCACAGTTCCTGTCTCCTGAACAGTGAATCCAGGCTCCTCTAGCTGGCTGTCTTGGTTCCAAAATTACCATAAGGCTTTCCAAGCTATTGCATTAGTAACTTCAGCCTTTTCTCCTGTGAGTGAATTCATGCTCTCCACCAGCCCTTCAAGAGGACCTGCTCTGATGAGAAGCTAATCTGTGTTTGAAATGGTCCAGCTGCAAACAGAGGACCCTGCTGAGTATCAGTCATGGGAAGCTATCTGTCTCTACAGTGTTCTTGCTGATTCAGGTGTGAAAACAGAGAAATGACTTAGTCATATGTAATTACATGAACAATTATGTGTGGTCAGAATTCTCGTATATGTGACATACAAAAATGACTTAGTGAAACAGTTGTAGCATGTGCTCTCCTTGGTCTCCAGTGTTTCCCTTCAGCTAGTTTGGAGGTGCTTGCTATGAGATGGTGAGCTGACCTTTGCTTCGCAGTGGTGGAAATGAAGGCTCAAAATAAACACCTGGCGAATGGTAGCAAATTTGCGCTGGCTTTCTGGAGAGCTTAAGCTCACCAGGATTGTAGGAACCCCAAAATCACTTTTCTTGTTCTCTGTAGGGAGATAAGATTCTTTCAGAGAGATGGATTTGACTGCCTCAGTGCTGACTATCATGGCAAACCATGGCCTGGGAGACTTCTTGCAGATTGCACACAAGATCTTAACAGTGAGAGGTGTTACTCTACTGTTTTCAAGATGTGAAAAGGTAGGGATGACTCCTGTCATCATGGCTTCAGTGTAAGTACCCAGGCTTCAAAGGAAAAGCCCATGAAGTATGGTGGATTTGGACTGCTCTGTAACAGATAGGCACAGAGGAGTGGGTTTAATGTTTTACAGGTACTCTGACAGAGAACTTTTTGTGTCATTCTTTTTAATCTTAGCTCGATCTGCCAGGTGTGGAGCATTTAACAACTCTAGAAAGTGTGATGTTTAGTAGATCATTTGCCTGTTAGTCCATTTGAGGCTATTGGTGAAAAAACCTCAGCAGTCAGAAACATAATGTGCATAAATACATTTCATGTATGACTAGCTGTAGGTCCTAATGCAAAGTGTGATGTGACTGGTATTAGCTGTAGTCAGAAAATGAGAGGTTGAGTGTGGTCTTCTGATTGAGGAAGGCATAAAACTAAGCATACTTCCAATCCTTATGGCTGAAAAAGCGTTGTGGTACTTGTCCCTATCTTATATCCCCACTGATGATCCTCAACTGTTTCTGTGACAGAAATGCTCTTTGACAGCCTGAGTAAGTGCACTTGCTTTAAGGATGCTCCTTGCCTCATCCATAAATGGAAACATTGACCACAAAATGATGCAGGTACCTATTGTTTGCTCTTGGCATGGCTGTCATGTTAGTGTTAGCTCATCGCATCAGGCAAATGTATTTGAAGAGAATGTTTTCAGAGAACTGAGACTGGTCTGGCCGTAGAGTTTGGTCTCCATGAATGATCTCATGGTGTGGTTCTCTTCACAAATGGAGTAACTATCTTAATGCTGGATAGGCTCCTCGATAATCCCTCCCAGCAGTGAACCTTAATAGCCTGCTGAGAAAGAGCCGCCTCTCATCCTTGCCCCCTACTTGTTCATGCTTCATTTGTCTCTGTCTGCTTATTCTGTTAAGAGCGTCTACAGTTTATCTTGATAAATGTGGGTTCAGTGGGAACTCGTAGGCCTGATGAAAGGTTGTGGGGACTGAATGGGTTACGAATGTTACAAACCACATACTGTCTTTATTGCTGATATTCAGCATTAAAAATATTATGGGGGTCTGGAACAAGTTTTGAGCCACAAAGACTAGCATCTCAGAGCACCTTGTGTCTATCACAGCACGCTGTTCTGCTTGTTTACACAGGTCACTCTTATGTTTTAATAAATATTCTTGACAAATTGAACTAACAAGTTCAGGTATTCGGTTTGCTATGCTGCTCCCTTATTGCTTTTAGGAATGAAGTATCAGTAGCAATGATGCTGAAGAAATGTAATATCTAAATGATACTGAATCTTTGCTTGCCAGCTCAACTTACGACAGCTCCTGAAGAGGTTTTGAATATTAAGTAAATGCAAATGTTTCTCCAGAGCAAATCGCTGCATTCTGCTTGCCACTGCTAGTGTTTGGCACTGGTGCTTCTTCTGAACTCCTTTGGTAAAATTTTGTTTCTTTAAACTTAAAGATAATGTAAGCTTTCAGAAAAGAGGGTAAGGAAAGTTTGAGTTGCCGAGTTTTCTCCCTTTTCCATGAAAAATGCAGTGAAATCTCAGTCACAAGGGATTTTTACAGAAAACAAATAGGATACCTTGCTCTGTGTTATTTCCAAACAAGTGCTTTCTTTTTCAGTAGCAGCTCTTTAAAGTAGAGCATACAGAGTATATTTAGATGTGAAGAGAAAGATTGCAGGGTGAGAGACATTTTTAAAGTACTGTTGAGAGACGTTTTGAGATCACTTGGAGACTGGGAGCTTCCCTAAAGGAAGCTGTTCTTTCTTAGAGGGGATCAGAAGTGCTTCAAAAACCTGAGCTATCTGCAATCCCACTACCAGGCCTGGAAATGCATCTTCTCCAGGCTGTCCCCCAAGCTGTAAGGACAGCCTTGTGATGTGGGTTCCTTCCTATTCAGGTATCTCCTCAACAGTAAGGAGGAAGATGTTTGATGTAGTCTTTGTCAGTGCAAAATCTGCTGCTGCTTCACTGTAAAGTGACTTCCACAGATCAACTTTAAAGAGAGATCTCTTTACAAGAGTTCCTAGTTTCTGTTCATTACTACACTTTTGTGGTGGTTTCTGTAGTTATCAAGGCCTTTGGTGGAGAGCTTGTGTTGTGCTTGACAGCAGGCTAGGCACTGCACTTCCTGTAAGCCTTTTCAATCCAGTAGAGTTTGGAAGTTAATATATTGCTTCTGGTTACTGCAGAAGTTCTTTCCTTGGAAGCAGTGGTGGTAGCTTCCCTTCACCCATCTCATTCTTGCTTCAGCCTGGGTAATGTGGCTTTTAGAATCTTACTAGATCCCTCATTCTTGTTCTTTGGTGATTTCTTTCCCAGTTTCTGTGCACTTCTCAGCACTCCAGCAGACAGTGTGCAAATGAGCAAGTGCTCCCCAAAATATTTGATGGAAAAAATGCAAGGAATAGGTGTTGGAGGACAATGCAGCTTCAGCCAAAAGGTATCAAGAGGCATTTCTTTCCTTGCAGGCAGCACTGAATGCTTTTGTGTTTTCAGACCTTTTTTTGGCCACTGTTAATATTACAAAGCTCCTCTCAGTTTGCCCTATTCTTTCTGGGGAGACAATTCTGCAAGGGATAGTACATTTCAACTGCTTTACTCTTGATTTTTTTGTTCCAGTTTGAGGGATGTTAACTAGTATTTCCAATGTGTTTAATGCTGAATAGAGTTCCCCAGCTTTCGTGTCAGGATCCAGAGTTCTTTGTGAATTATATTTAGCACTGACGGAGGCTGCTTTGTCAGCTGGTGTTGTTGCCTTGTAAAAACTGGCACTGTTCAAATCTAAACAAATGCCAGTGGGAAAGAAGGACCTTCCTTTTATAACTCTTTTAATGTATTTGACTTGGAAGCATCTTTTGAGCTGTGGCCAGAGAGCAAATTGGTTGTCAGTATTTCAGTCCCCTGTTAGAAGCACCTGTGCAGAGATGAGCTGGTGCTGTGGGGGTATCAGAGCAAACAGCTGAGGTGCTGCGAGCACCACACAGGGTGGTTGGTATGGCTGCAGAAATTGCTCTTTGTGGAACTGGTGGTTCTCCTAACCTTCCTTCTGATCTGCTCTTGAATACACTGGAGTTTGGAGTTGTAACTTCCCCTCTGCAGCTCCTTCCCTGTAATTCAGGTTATGAGTGCTGTATTTTTGGAAACTCTGCCCACTGGAAAGAAATTGTACTTTGGGGTACTTAGTAGTCCTCCTGTGTTTGAGGCATGATGAGAATTGTGGAAAAAAAAATAGGTTTCTCACTTAAGTGATGAATTCTGGTATCTCTTTGACTATCACCCTATTGATCTCTGGATTAGGGGGAGGAGGGAGCTGGCATTAAACATGGGGCAAGTAAAGGAACAGTAGAGCTCAGTGAGGTGTTGGGGTGGCTGGATGCATGTGCCAATGTGTAAGAAGGCTGGAATGGCAGGCTTGGACAGGCTTGCTGCAATGAGAACAGCATTGGGATCTGTGAAGTGTTCTTCTAGTCTGAAAGCAAGCCCGCCAGCAAGATGCTTTGAATATTTGATTGCTGTGCTGGCTGATACCAAACGTACCATCAAAGTTCACAAATGTTTTTCACTGCTGCTGGCTGCTCTGCCTTTGTGCTTATAGGACATTTTGAGTTCTCAGTAAGATAGCAAACAGCCATTTGGGCTATAAATTACACCTATGTGGTTCTCCCATCTTGTTTATTTCAGACCATATTGGGAGCTTTGCAAACAAAACCCTGTTCATCTGGCAATCAATACACCTGGTTTGAATCAAGGTTACAGAATGACAGTCTGTTAGGAATGGGCCACCTACCCTGGCTTTGCTGCCTTTGCTCCAGATGTGTCAGCAACGGAAAAGTAAGCTTAAAGAAAAAACAGAAAAAACCCACCCCAAAACTACAACTCCTTTGGAAAAAAACTCCTACAACAGTTTTCAGAAAGTCTGTTTATTCAGAGCGGTGTAAGGGGCTTGTCTTTCAGAGAAGCACAAAGTCTTAAGAATTATATGCCATCAGGATCTTGGCTTTGACTGTGAGGGCTACACGTCCAACTGTCTTGTGAACAGGGCAGCATTTGGGGGTGGCTGAGTGAGAAATAATTTGATGTGACCCTTGGTGTGAGCCTGTCTGGTCCCTTACAGGCTGTTCAGCTTTCTTCGCATCAGAAGGTGTCGTGGAAGCTATTCAAAGGGGAGAGAAATAAGGCAGAGAGATGGCAAATTGTTCATGCCCTGAGAGCAAGCTCTAATTTGGGGACACTGGGAAGCCATCTGTTTTTCCTTGCCTGCTTTCTTAGCTGGAGGCATCCTAGTCCTGATTTTTCATGTCTAAGAGATCACAGTGACAGGTAACCTGAGCAGAACTGAGCTCTTTACTCATCTGACAGGGGCCCGAAGTCAAAGCTCCTGTTGGCATAGTTTTCCTCTCTTGATGGGTGCCTTTGGCTGATTTGCAGACAAAGGGGAGGATCAGGATATTTCAAGCTGAGTCCTGGGTGCTAATGGTTTGCAGACTTTAGGAACAGTGTATGCTGTGTCTGGGATTGCGGGTATCCCCCAGGTAGCCAGGGGCTAACAGAAGTGCGTAGAGAGCACGGTGCCAGGTGGTACAGTAGTAGGAACAGGGGAGCTGTGGACCGTTCTGCAGTGAAAACAGAAAGCAGAATAGCACCTAGCATTTTGAAATAGTCAAATGCAAGAGTCCCTGGAGATGAGTGCTTCCTACTCTCAGAACCAAAACGCTAAATACTGAACCAGACTGGCTGGTGCAGGACCTCTCTCTGAATCTGCCTGCACACAGATACGTGCCAGCTCCTCGCTGCCAAGCACGTACAGGCTTGGGATGGGACAGGGGAGCTGCTAGGGAAGTGGTTGGTTGGAGAGCAGAGATCTTGACACAGCAGTGAAAGGAGTATTTGCCATCAGACTACTGCAGAGGGGAGTGAGGAGGAGGAAGCAGGCTGTCAGAGGAGCTGGTCTCATTTGTTGTGGGGAGCTGGTCACGTGCGGGCTGTGACATCCCCAGTTGCNGGGGGGAGGCGGGGGGCACGGAGAACACAACAGGGGAGGGAGTGAGGGTTATCATCCAGACAAGGCACATGCTGGAGAAAGCATGTGCCTTGGGGCGTTTTCTTTAACCCTTTCATCTCACTGAGTGGTGCCTGTAAAAGAGCAAAGATTTCCTGGGGTGTGTGCTGAAAGGCTGGGTGCTGTCTTTGTCCTTTCAGCCAACTGTCAGCTTGGCAGGGAAACGGTGGTACAAAAGAAGGCGGAGATGTGCTGCTCTGTGCTTTGCAGCAAGCTGTGGACAGATTTGGAAGCCTTTAGGTCTGATGGTCCTTCTCATCTGCTGGCTACTTTGTACAGCTCCTGCTAGTCCCAGAGGGTTCAGGGGCAGATGGGAATGGTTCCTGGCAGGCAGGCAGAGCATTCCCATAGCGTGCCTAGAATATCTGATCCCAGCGATCAGCCTGCTGTGTGACAGGCACTGCTGTCTGGGGCAGGGGTCCAGCAAGGAGAAGGCAGGTTGCGTAAGGAAGGAACGAGCCAAGGAGGGTAGGGCTGCTGGGTTTGTTCCAGCTGAAAATCTTACTTCTTCATCCCCTACCCCCATTTTAGTTTTGCATTCCTCCTCCCAGAGTCTCATTTTGGTTTGGGGCGTGATTCATTTGTATATATGCTTTTGCGCCAATCTGTAAGGCATGTGGTGGGGAGCCACCCTCCACCCTGGCTGGCTCTCATAAGCTTAGTGGGTTGTGCCTTTGTTTTGTTGCTGGCCAGCTGAGAAATGAAGCCCTTTCTACAGAAAGAGCTTGACCAGTCCACATCCCAAAGGCTTCCTCTCCCTGACCTGTGCTACTTTGACTGCTCTCATCAGGTGTTCAAATGGGAGACTGGCATTTGAGTGCTGCAAGGCTTTCTGGGCGAGAGGCTGCACCACAGCAGAGTGGGTATCTTGTGCTGGCTTGTTAGACCCATAGCTACCACTGGGCTGGTCAGATGGACGTGGCTGTGCCTGGTCTGTTTCTATCTTGCCACTTGTTTCTTGAGGGTGGTGCCTCTTGTTACTCCAGCTACTACTAAATTAATACAAAGAATATCAGATGTGTTTGTGTCATCTGTAATGCAGAAAGTGTGATCCTGACAGTCTGTCAAAGGAGCCTTAACTATGAATTAGCTTTTCATTATTTGCTGACTTTAGTCTTTAAACCAAATAATGCACCTTTCTGTTGCCTCAAAACTCCAAAAGCTTTGAACAAACCTAACCCATCGGTTGGTACCATAGGCTCTTTCATTGATACTCACTTTGGTGTCAGGATGCTGTGCAGTCCTGTTATTCTCGATACTGGGTTTGAAAGAGGCAAGTCAGGAGAGGTGTATTTAGCTAGTCTTGTGCCTGTGTTTGGCTTTACGTGTTCACATCACACTGCAGGTAAGTTTGTCTAACTCCTTTGCACTCCGTTGCCTGCCTGAGAAACAGACCTAATCCCTGCTTTGTGTATTTTTTCCCCTCTAAGTCACCCTGTAAAGGGCTTTGAAAACATCAAAGTGAAGACTGAGAAGCCAAATGTATAGCAGTGTGTGCAAGAACTGAGATCTTGACTGGAGTCGACAAATGTGTGAAGAAAGCTGCTTTCAGCTCTTGATGAAATGGCTTTTTAAAGGGAGAAAAAGCTGCTGTTTCTCAGTAGCACAGTACCTGGAGGCAAACAGCTGGTGACAGACAGGCTGATTTCCTACCAGTGTGACTTGGAATACACCAGGTCTCAGCTAACTAGTCAGAAAACGGTGTGACACAACTGCCAGCTTGCACAAAAAGTTTTGCTTGGCTACCTGAAGAGTATGTGGAGCTGTGGAGATTTAACTTTAACCCCTGTGGGTTTCACCAGCATTGCTGTGCCTCAGTAGTGCCCCTTCCTTTCCAGACTACTGAAGCATTAAGAGCTGAGATGTGGCAATGGAAGATGTAAATTCTGTTTTGTGAGCCAGAGGTATCTGACTTGCAGGGATTCCGATCCCTTTCTGCCTTGGGTGAAGCCTCTAGAGCCATTCAGCAATGTCTTGATCCACTGAAGTACAACATATCTCAGTATTTTCCCATTTATGCAGTGCATTAGAGTATCTAAGCTTGGATGCACTTTTATCCTCAGTCATATTAACTGCATGTTGCTCCTCGAATAGTATTTGTATCCATGCAGAATTCTAGGATGTTTTTAAAATGTTGTGGGTCTGCAGAATTTTGACACCCCCACCCCTTTTTGCATGCTCAGTTTCATGGGATCATGGAATTGTCAGAGTTGGAAGGGACCTCTAGAGATCATCTAGTCCAACTTTGCTGCTAAAGCAGGACTGTATCCAGGTGGGTCTGGAAGGCCTCCAGAGAAGGGGATTCCACACCCTCTCTGGGCAGCCTGTTCCAGGGCTCTGTCACCCTCACTGGAAAGAAGTTTTTTCTCATATTTGAATGAAACTTCCTGTGTTCTAGCTTGTGCCTATTGCCCCTTGTACTGTCACTGGGAACCACTGAAAAGAGTCCAGCTCCATCCTCCTTGAACCCACCCTTCAGATACTTCTAAGCATTAATGAGGTCTCCCCTCAGCCTTCTCTTCCCCATGTTAAAGAGTCCCAGCTCTCTCAACCTTTCCTCATAAGGGAGATGCTCCAATCCTTTAATCATCTTTGTTGCCTTATGCTGGACTCTCTCCAGTAGTTCCCGGTCTCTCTTGAATTGGGAAGCCCAGAACTGGATGCACTATTCCGGTTGTGGCCTCACCAGTGCAGAGTAGAGGGGAGAATGACCTCTCTTGACCTACTGGCCACACTCTTCCCTATGCAGCCCCAGGATTCCATTGGCCCTTGTGGTGACAAGGGCACATTGCTGGCCCATGGATAGTTTACCAGGACCCCCAGATGCTTCTCTTCAGAAATGCTTTCCAGCTGGTCTGCCCCTAATATGTATTTGTGCCTGGAATTCTTCCTCCCTATGTGCAGGACCCTACACTTGCTCTTGTTGAACCTCATTAGGTTTTTCTCTGCCCATCTCTCCAGCCTGTCCAGGTCACACTGGATGGGGCAGCACAGCCCTCTGGAGTGTCAGTCAGCCCTCCCTAGTTTGGTATCATCAGTGAACTTGCTGAAGATACACTTGGTCCCCTTGTCTGGGTTGTTGATGAATATGTGAATATGGAGCAGATGTGTCTGCAATATATTTGAAGTGAGTAGGACACTATTTTGCCTGGAAAGGGATGGTGTGTGGCTGTGCATGTGTGTCACTGAGAGGTCCTGCGTAGAGCCTGTTGCATAAAATAAACTGCCATCCTCTTACCTGTCTGAACAAGACCTGCTTGCTACAACACTTCTATGGATCTTAGTCTCTGGAATCTTAAGAGCTTAAACCTCTGTATTAATGCTGGGAAGAGGATTTCAAGATCCTTGAGAATAAGAACAATGAAAATACTTGTTCTGCAGTTGTTTCCTGGCTTCTTAAAGGTTATTTGAATGGATCCGTAACTGAAATGACTGCCTGAAGGTTGTCGTTTAGCTTGCTGGTAAGTGTGAACAAAGGAGAAGTAAGCAGAGACCAGTAGAGGACCATTATGCTTCTTTACAAGTTGCTCAGGTTACTTTTGGCATGACAGGGCCAAAAGTGGTGCTTGGCCTCTGTCTTCTCATTGACTTCATCACTACTTTGGAGTTTTATCTGAGAATGGGACTGAGATTAGGTAATTTTGAGAGAATTGGTTCATAGCCTTTGGAAAGTGAAGAAGCACTCTTCCTGTGGCTTCTACCATTGATCCCTTTGCCTGGAGCCCCCACTCTGATCCTTCAGAGACATTAGAAGACAGCTCCTTTCCCCTGTATTCTCCCTAAGCTAACTCTTCTGGGCCAGCACAGGGTCTTGCCTTCAGTATATGAGCGCAGCAATGAGTACATCCATGTGCTGTCCTTCCCTTCCTGGGCATAGGAGAAACGGACATCAGAAACTGCTTCTGCAGTTGGCTATTTGTGTGCTGGACATGTTCATACCTTACTCTAGCAGCTGTCTCTGAAAAATGCTATACAGGGCTTCTTGCTCCAGCCTCTCCTGCAGAGGCAACCCTTTATCTATGTGCGGAGTGGCTCTGTTTGTTTGGGCAAGTGTGTGTGTGGGCAGGTGTCTCCCTCCACTTCTTCAAGTGGCTTGCAAGTTATTTTGGGACTGACTTGAGTGTAGTGTCAGCTTGGAGCGAAACACTCGAAGTTGAGGTTAAAAGCATCAGAGTAGGAGGTTGCTTGCGGTCCTGAAATGCAGAAATAACTTTGGGTGAGTGAAACTGTCTGGTGACCAAACAGGGACCAGTTCTTTCCTTACAGCCATTGGCTGATTGAGGCTTACAGACCTTGGAGGAGAGAGCTCCTGGCTCCCTGCTGAAATGTTTTCTCTAGGAACAATGTCTTTGCAGCTTTTAGCCTGGACAAAGGATATCTGTGTAGTGAGCTAGAGTCTTCCTGCCCCAGCTCCCGTCTTGCACTTGGAGTCCCCTATAGCTGCGGATGCGTCTGTTATTATTCTTGACTTCTATGGGGCTTAATTAAAATACAGGTCTTTAATTTTTAATTTTTCCTTCCTGTTGATTTGACTGTCTCTGCATGAGCGAGGTCTCCATGCAATTACTATGCTCCCTGTGGAGACAGAGACATTTAATTCAGTGAGGCAGACTCTTTCTTGGAGGGAGTTTATTTTCCTGATCTTCCTACTCGGAGGGATGCAAAAGCAAAACGTCCAGTGAGTAAAGAATGTGACACTTCATTTGCTTGTTCTAGGCATGTTTGCTGGATCTCGGTTACCAAAATGTTATGCTCTTTGCAGATAACTGCCTCCCTGAGCAAAGAGCTCGTGATGAAGCTATCAGCACAACTTGCATTAGCAGGTCGAGTGAAAACCATTGGGCCAGGGCCAGGTTTCCTCTTTAAAACTGCATTCTTGCAGCAATGATGTAAAAAGATGAAGAGTTTTATTCTTGTGGAATGCATTAAGCTGGCTCATGATTTGTTAACCTGAGAACAGGGTCAGGCATGTACCTCGTGCTTCCTAGATGCAAGGGGGATGTGTGTGACCAGAGGGAACATGAGCTCCTCTGCAGGCACTACCTGCTGCTGTGTGGGACCCAGCTGTGCTCCTAGCAGGGACATCTACTATGAACCTTCAAAAAGCAGTGGAAATCTTGGCGCTCAGATTTCTGTTGCCCATGGTAAACACTGTTTTGGCTAGTTTAGTGCTTTTGCTACCTTAACTCCCCATGTGGAGCCATAGGTCAATGCTGAAACAAACATGCAAAGAAAGCGTTTGCCTCCACCTTCTGTATTATGGTCCCAGGCTTTTTATAGACCACTTGAAATATTTCAGGCTCTTTCAGCTCCACTCTTGAGCTGTGTTCACCGAGATCAAATATGTATGTATGTGAAACTTCTAAATTAACAGACTCATTGATAGAAATTACTTTAAAGTCTGGTCTCCTTCCTGATCCCTGAAATTTGACAGAAGTACGACAAAATCTAGATGAAAGATAAGTGTATGGAAGCAGGTGCCACCATTATCAGAGGCAGTTACAACAGAAAAATCCTTGCTGTACCTGTGGGTGTGAATGGTTTGGGATTCCTGTGTTGATAGCAGGGGCACCACACTGGCTCTGGATACAGTGACATGCTGGAATACGCCTTTTCATGATTACTTGAGTAAGGTACGGCCCCCTTTCTGCCATGTGTTCTGGAGGTTGCTTTGATTTCTAAGTGGCAGGCTTAGAAGATGCAGAACAATAGGCGTGTTCAGGGTAAGAGTGATTTGATGGAATTTAAACTGTAATTCCCTGCCCCCCCCCACCACCAGTGAAGAACATAAACATTTCATTGTTGTTTGTGTGAAGTGCCTTTTAGTACCAGCAGCCCAGCAATGAAGGATAAAGCAAGCAGATGTGTCCCATGTATTTTTTAGCTGCTTTTGTTTTTCTGATCGCTGTAAAAGAGGCTTTTACTTTTTAAATATTTTTTTTTTCCAAGCAGCAAGTACTCCACAGGGCTTGATCAAAGCTCATAAATGATGAATTGAAGAAATGCCCAGTGGAGAACAGAACGCCCTCCTTGTGCTCTGCTGTGTGCGCTGAGAACACCATTGTTTCTTCCCGTACCTTTTCCATCCTCTAGCTCGGGGCCGGAGAGAAAAGGGCTTTGTTCCTTGCCTGTCAGCCGAGACAATGCCAGTGTGTTGTCCTACCTCTGCTCTCAGCACCTGACTGGCCTGAGCTCTGTGGGTTTTGGCAAACCCAGCATGATTGTCCTCCAGCCACAGCCTTACAAAGAAAACAAACAGCACCACAGCCTTCTTCATCCAGACCTTGGCCCAGCTGCTTCACAGCAGTGACCGTTTGTGCCTGTGCTTGCTGGTAGTTCAAGATGCACAGGGAAACCTGGTGGCCTCTCCTGTGCTCCAGGTTGAAGGATGCAGCCTTGCCTGACTTTCAGAGCACAGGGACACTTATATTTGCAGCTGAAGGCACTGGCCTGTGCTCTCCTGCTTCCCCAGGTGCCTGCATTGCTCAGGGAGGAGGCTCACCAACAGGTGAAAGCGTGCTTGGTTCCCCTGATGCTATCCTGGCAGCAGCTGCAGCTGTCTGGCCCGCTTCTGCTGTCCCTCCTCCAGCACACAACGCTTCCAGCCTCACCTTCTCCAGCACTTTTGTCTTGATGACACTGTGCACAGCTGCTGGTGGTGTAACAGAGGGAAACTGAGGCCCAAGCAGGCCCGGTTTTCCACCTTCCTTGTAACTTCTGTAGTATCTCTGGCTGTGCAGTCTTCTGATGAACTCCACAAAGATGACGGCTTTTAGTTCTCTCTTTTGTTGTTGGGGGGGGGTGCTGACAGCAGGGACCAGTGCTTTG
This sequence comes from Pedionomus torquatus, assembly GCA_013398155.1. Classification (NCBI taxonomy): domain Eukaryota; kingdom Metazoa; phylum Chordata; class Aves; order Charadriiformes; family Pedionomidae; genus Pedionomus; species Pedionomus torquatus. The sequence goes on along the minus strand of VZRU01020322.1, from coordinate 45,101 downwards.
CGAATGAGCAGGGAGAGCAAATCGCATGGGCTGGGGTGGAGAATAGGCTGGCAAGGGCATGTTTTGGAGAGCTGCTTGAGTGAAGACTATAGAGCTAAGATGGGCTCTTCCCTGCTCCTAGCTCTGTGTAAGAGGGCAGAGTTCAGGCAGAGCCACAGGCATTCCTCCTTCAACATCTGCCACTGCTTCTGTCAGGAAGAGCCTTTAGCTGCATCTCTTCTTCAGTTTTGCACTGCAACAAAGCGATGTTTCAGCTTCCCACTGTGGTGAGAAGATGCAAGTTGCTGTAGCAATGATGGCTTGTCAGGTTCCTGGCACTAGTGTAAAGCCCTGTAGTTTAACTGCAAGCTTCAGTGGTGCTGCTTCCTGAGTGTTCACCAAAATCCAGCATCAGCTCCTCTTCCCTTCCTCTCTATTACTGGACTTAGCCCTTTCATGAACAGTTACACTTTATTTGGAAGAAAGAGCTCTGCTGAGGCTTGCTAACATCCCATGGCAGAGGCCAAAGCTGCCCATGCAGTGGGGTAGGGACCTGACACAAAGGCAGTGCTGGTTCCTGGCCAGAGTGACGGGTGATGTGTAGTCACTAGAGCCCAGTTTTCCCTGGCCCCTGCTTTCCTCAAGCTAAAGCTGCCTTTGCTTCAGGTTTATCCTTTCCTTGAAGTTTGTTTCTGGGCCTGCTCTCTTAATTACACCATCTGGTGGTAACTTTTGTGAAATTGTGACAGTGCTAATAGGGTGGTCTTGTTACCTCAGAGTCTTAACTCAGCTGCACCTAGGCCAGACTTTATCCCTTCCCAAGCTCTCTGTGCTGGAAGGCAGAAGTGCAAACAGCTTTAACCAGAACAATGTAGCATTGCCTGGGTAAAGAATGTGATTTACTTGCATATGTGTGGCATGTGAACACCAGGGTCAGAGGGCACCGCTTCAGTCCTCCCCTTTCTTTTTTTTTTTTTTTTTTCCCCTTTCACATTAGAGATGCCTGAGCCACTTGCTAGCACTTTTGTTTGGGGGTGAGGAGGAGAATGTGTGGGTTGACAAGAGGAGGTGGGAGTGAGATCTTTGGGAGCCAGGAGTCTGAAAATGAAAAAGCCAACAATCTATGAAAGCTTCATAGACAAGTTTAAAATTAGATTGACCCAGTGCTTTTATATTGCTGGAATTTAATTCCTCCGACACTAAAGCTTTTGGTCTGACTCAGAACAGGAGTTCCCAGGCTGTGGTCGGTGGAAGTGCTGTGAGGTACTCTCATGTGGCTATGGGTCTGTAGCAAACAGATGTCGCTCCTGTCCACCTCCTTGTATTTGTGAAACTTCACAGAAATTCAGTCTGAAAAGCCAGGGAAGACTCACGTATTTCTGCTGTCTTTATGTCTATATCAGTGTGTGGCTTATGCCCGGAGCCTGCCCACCCTCAAACTGGGATGCTGCTGTCTAAAAGCTGTTCAGAGCTTTTCCTTTTCCAGGCATGATTGTAACTGTTTCTCTTCTGTTCCTGTTTGCAGGTTGTGCAGCTTGACATTAAAGAAACTGGTAGTCTTAAAGGAATTGGATAAGGAGCTTATTTCTGGGGTCATTGCTGTGAAAATGCAGGTAATTGCTGCTCAGTTCTAAGAATGAAATGTGTTGTGTGGGGAAAAAAAAACTGGTAGATGCCTAAACTGAGCTTTACCTCCATGTTAGGGTCCATTGCAGACACAGGTTTCTTGTCAAGTACATCAGGTCATTCTGGGTGTGCTTAGAGTCTCTTGTGAACCTTCCCCCATGTTCCTATTGAATTTCACTGTTGTAAGCAAGGAGTATTGTTCAATGGGGACTCAGCATGAGCTTAGATAAAATGTAAAAAATGCTCTTTACAGATATATGCTGTCACCTCTTCTTCCTGAGCTGCCACTATATCCAGGCCTGGTTCTCTGTTTAACATGCTTTAGCTCACTTTAGGGCTAAACATCTTGATAACTTGGTCCTGGTTTGGGGGTTTAGAGACTGGGCCTTCCTATGCTGATGGGCACCTCTGCTATCAGGAGTATGAGTCATTTTGTAGTCAGGTGCTTGTCAGTGGACTCATAGGATGCAGGTACATTTTAATTTGTTTCTATAAGATACAGCTGGCATCCTAGGTAAATAACCCACTTTACAGAATACATTTGTGCCATCTAATTAGGTGCCTACATGTAGGTCACAGTGCCTGGGGACAGGCTAGGAAGGAAGGGGTCTCAGTTCCACAGTGCGTCACAGCATCAGTTCGGCTCACGTGCTCCCACCACTGCAAATACTGAAGTACTTAGCGAGTTAAAGCCTAGCAGACCTATAAGAAGAAAAATGCCATTAACCATGCTGAAAAGCTGCTGCTTTTCAAATAAAGAGTCAGCAAAACCCCTGCAGAGAGCTGATTGTGTCAAAACACACAAAGTCTACTTTGGAAACTGAAATCATGAAGGCTCTATGACACAAGAATGCGCAGCTGAGGATGTAATCAGCATATTTCATGTTTCTGAACAGTCTAGCTGGGGTTAAAATGTGTCTCACTGTTGGAGAGGGCACACACACCCACAGCGAGGAGCAGAAAGGTAGGGAATCATTTCACAGACTTGGATTCATGGGAACCTTGGAAGAAGCATGGTTGTGGGCTCCCAGGCTGTCAGATATTGCTAATCAGGGCTGAAAGCTTCCCATATGGTTGTACTCCTAGATAGTGAATGCGTCACTGTAAGGGCCTGAGGCTTGTCAGTGAATGATCTATGTGTAAATCATATCAGATTTGGGTTGGAGAGTTCGGTAGCTTTTACTAGAGCAAAACCTTCTTTTCCTGTCCAGGTTACTGCTGACTGCTTACACTTTTTATAGGTGAAAAAGTAAGAAATACTGCCCTAGGCCTGAAAGTTCAGAGGGATTTTTAACATATATGGGACTTTCTTGTCTATTTTGAGTACCTGTTGTGATCTGCCTTGCCACAGTTGGTCAGATACTGCACTTGAACACGTTTTCTGCGGTAATTTTTACACCAAGGCAGATCCCTGTTAGAACCAGGAGACAGAAGGACTTGACCTGTTTGGGGTGCTCATCTACCAAGTCCCAGGCTGCAGCTCCCATCCTGTTGCCTTTGATCTGGCCTTCTAGTTGACCTAGAGAGGTGACAGTGGCTGGAATGACTCCTGTCCCAGAGGATGCCTCACTTCACGTGTCCCTTGTGCTGAATCAACACTCATATTTCTTTGTGATGTGTTGTTTAACGGTGGGTAAGTAGCACTGCAACCGTCTCAGGCACAGGCAGATTTGAAGCCCTGTTATTAAAAGACCCTTTACAGCTTGCAGGTTATAATGCTGCTGACAAGCTCTTTCAGAGACACTTAATTTGCCAGCACTCAGGTTTCTGACATGGCTGTTATTTGAGGCTGGTGGTACTGGATCATCAAATATACGATCTCTGTCAAGTGACTCACTGCCTTTGTATGCGGAATTGTGAGAGAGAGGTGTCAGGCGCTGGAGCCCTTCCAGAGGGGATGACTGAATTCAGACCTAATGAGAGCATCTTACCTGCATTTCCCATGTCTCCTTGCAGCCTCCTGAACAGTGATGTTCAAAGAGTTGTCAACTGTATTTCCTGAGCCGTTGCTCTATTTATCTGCTGTGGTCTTTAAAAGCAGCTATATTTGGTCTTTCATTAGATTTTGAGTTGCATAACAAGTAAAGCGAGGTAGCTGCTCTTAGGAGCTTTACACCAACAGAACAGATGCTGCTGTTGCCAGTGGTGAGGCTAGCTGTACTTTACTTCCATGTGTGCTACTTTTCCTGGGGGGGAGCCCTTTGGTTTCTCACCCTGCTCTGCTATCTGTCTTCTGATCCGCTGGAGCTTATGCACCTCGGCTTTTCCACAGAGGAGCCTGCACTGTGTTTTGCAGGAGCTGAGGCACCGCTGCAAATCACAGCATTCGCTCTGGCTGCCTGAGCAACGTGCTTGTGGAGGAAGGGATGTAAACAAGCCTCTGCTTCTCTCTCATTGTAGAATGCTATTTGAGGCTGATATGGGCAGACCAGATTTTCCTTTGGATGTAGCTGAGAAGGGTTTACTCCTCCCAGTCTGTCTCTGATTTCTCAGATGCTGCTTTTTTGAGAGCTGCAGTTTGGTGCTTCTGGGAGATCAGCCTGTCTGGACAAAGACAGATCTGCAACCTCAGCAGAACATTGAGCCAGGGACCTCTGAAACTTGCCACTGTGTTTGCACAGTGCAGAAGGATTTGCTAGGCAGCAGGAAAGCACGACAAACTGCTCGTTTTCCCTGAAACGTTCCTTGAAATGAAATGCTCAGTGCACAGCAGCCCAAACACAGTGTTGATTTGGAGTTGCCCTGTAATGCTGTCAGATCTCCAGACTCCACTGTGATGCTTAGTAGATTTTTTTTTCTTTTATAACCCAAACTACTCACCTTTGTTTAAAAAGATGAAAATCTCCTCTTTCCCCAGGAAAGGGGTGAGCACACAAAAAGAAAAGACCGGTCCATTATGGCTAACACCGAAGATTAAGCATCACTCTGCAGCTTACAAACCCAGGAGATGATGAGCCTTGTACCTATTGGCTGAAGTAAAAATATGAGACTTGAACCTGAGGGGTGGGGGTTGACTCATAGCTTTTGAATGCTGGGGTTCAGCAGAACAAAAGCTGTTTTGTTGCAGTTAGACAGTAAATATGCCCAAATGTTTATTAGTCAAATAACTCTTTTTCATTTCATTAATATTTCACAGAAGTGCAAGGTCAGGTGCATCTGTTCACTCTCTGCAGTAGTCCTTGACAATGTTTCCTGGTGTTCAATGACAAGGACTCTAGTGGGATGTAAGTGCTGGCTTCTGGGGAATTCACCCGATGGACTTTGTTTCTGTGCAGGGCTCCAAGCGCATTCTACGGTCTCATGAGATTGTATTGCCCCCGAGTGGACATGTGGAGACGGAGCTTGCACTGACCTTCTCACTGCAGGTAAGGTGGGATGTGGCCTTGTGGCAATGTGTGTTTGCTGGTCTTGCTGCTTTGCGGCGAGTAGAGGTTGTGGGTCTGAGGTGAAGGTTTTTTTAGTGATGCCAGAGATGCTTATTCATAAGGCAGTCCCAGCCATTTCTGAAGAGCTATCTGAGCTCTTTCGGCTTATCTCTGGGCAGTCAGCTGTGGGGAATTTGTTCAAAAACAACCTAGGTGCTTCCAAGACATGGAGTGGGGGAAGCCTATTAGGAAAGGGATAAACCCTTAGAATTGTTCTTGGGGCCAGCCCTGCATCATGGAAGGTGAATCTGTAATCCTAACTGCTCGAAGAGTAACAGGCAGGTTAGACGCTAGCTGCAATTTGCGTGTTCTCAGCTCAACAACACAAATCTGTCTGAATTGCCTCTTGGCATTAAGGACTTGCAACAGGGTGCTGGTTTGCAGTGTTGGGAGACCTTCCTTGTTGGGCATCCTGTGTTTGGAACCCAGGAATGTGAGGACCTCGCTGCAGTCTGTCCTGTTCGTGTTACGGCTGTGGCAGGAACTGGAACAGAGTAAGATGACTCTTTTTTGCCTTTTGTTCCCTTCCTTATGAATGGGCACTAGAGAGTGGCAGCCATGGGGAGTGCCATGGAGTATCAGGCGGGGAATGGGACAGGTGAACCTCTGATTTGGAGTTACACTGTGACCCTTTTTTACTGAAACCTGTGCAGACTCAAAGCAGACAAGATTTCATTGCAGGCAGGTGATAATCCTGCGACTGCTCAGGGAGATACACAGATGACCGATCCAGCTCACAGACTGGGTTAATTGCATCATTGCATTCCCTCCTTTGTGAGCAGGAATAACAAAGTTGCATGCCTGAAATACCTCTGCTTGGGTCCTGGGGCTGCAGCTCTCCTCTGGTTGGGAGCAGAGCTGTAAGATAAGCCAGGTCTCCCTCCCTCTGCCAGTCTTGTGTCAGCAAGGAGCAAAGATTTCCGCAGATCTTTTTGGAATTACCTGGGAATATGTTTGGTTTTTTTCTGGGACTTAGAGCAGTTGCTGCAGCAGGATGCAGAGCATTGCCTATCTTGATTTCCCTGAGGGGGCTGGGATTTGAGCCAGAATAGGGCAGAGCAATGTCCACGACACTGAACCTCCAGAAGAGGTGAGCAAGCTTAATGTAGAGATGTGCTGCTGGTCTCTGACTCCAGGAAGGATTAGTGGTCTTGGATGCAGTTATGCCTGGGAAACCTTCCTGAAATGGCACAGCAGGATTTTTATGGCAGCTTGTATTGTTTCTTAATTGGACCATAGCTGGAAGCTAACTCCTAGTTAGCAACTGTGGCTTAAGCCAGATACAGCCTGAATTTAGTGTCTGGGATGCATTTGAGAGTGGTGATGGGCCACAAAGTAAAAGCATGTGGATGTCACAGCATAAGGAGGTCTCAGTGTCTTGCAGCAGCTGGTATCTCCATATCACACTGTTAACTCTTCAAACTATATGCCTTGCTTTGTGCTGGCTGTCTGGAACTGCAGCCCCTTATATCTTCACAGTTACCTCCTTCTCAGCTGCTTCTCCTGGGTGAAATTCTTGTGCTTTGCACAGAGCATTTCCTTGTCAAAGCTAAGCTAGAAAGGTGACGGCACAGGCTGGCATAACAGCAAGCAACCCATTGCCTGGCAGGCCTCTGCTCAAACACAAGGGAGGAGTTTCCTGTTGCTCTGTTACACAGCTGGGATAAGACTGGAGTTTAGTGGTGGTGTACCTGATCCTGTTTCACCTTGCTAGCTAGCTAGGGCTGGGCCAGTAGTGGCCCTCTTATTTCTGACAGGTGAGCTAACACCAGTCTTACTGTTGGAATGGCTGCTTCTTCTGACTCTCCATGGGTTTCTGGGTTTCACAGATCAGGTGGAATTCCACAGATACTCCAAACACTATATTGCAGCTCTCCAGAGTGCTTAATTCCTGCGCTTAATCTAATAAACCTTTCAGATGGAAGGAATTACATCACTGGGGCTTCAGAAAGAATGTCTTTCCCTGACTCTTGTTGTTCTGGTGTGCGTGATGGTTCTCTCTTCTCACTCCTTGGAGGTGCCTCAAAGTGGTTGGTGCTTCCTCAGAAAGTTGTGTTTTCAAACATTTTAAGCCAGGCTGTTTTCCTCCCCATTGGATGACTGACAATTACTGAAAAGTTTTGGTCAAACCCGTTCTGTAGAGTTGATAAGCTATGGCTAGTGTTAAAAATAGCTTGTCTGTTCTATGAAAATGGCTTGGCTTTTCTTCTAGAGGCCCTTGCTTTTAACTGAGGAGTTGAGTGGCCTGAGTCTCTCTGTACATTTATTTTGCCATCTCTGTAAATGCTCATTGGAGATGGCCAGGCAGCACACACTTGAAAAAAGAGAAATTTGCATGTGTATGGACTTGAGTCATCCAGTTTAAGTCCTGAAAACTTGTACATGTGGAAATTGACTTGGCCTGGGACCAAGCATGACTGAACTTTAGTTGCAGGCATATGCTTAGACAGCCTTGGCGTGATTCAAGTACTTGGTGGTGAGAGCAAGAAGTCCCTCTCCTTTGCTGCCCTTCCAACACATGAAAAGGCTCCAGAGGCAGGGAGATGGTAGATTTGAATACGAAAGGTGCCTCTGGCTTTGAGCCCCTCTTGCCCCTTCCCTCCAGTAACTTTTTCCATCCTTGTTTAGGGATGCTGTGTGTCTGCAAAGTCACAGGCTCCATTTGTGTCTGAATGCAGGTGTGTTTTGAGATTGTCTTTTAATTATGTGGACTGCTATTCCTCTTTTCTGCTGTGCATTGCACAAGGAAGCGGCCCTGCAGATCTCACCCTTGCAGAGTGATCAGTTAATTAGTATTCTGCTTGTTTGTGTGGCCACTGCTCCCAGCTCTCTGCGTAGCAGTCAGGCTCGCTCTGGACTGCAGATTAATATCTCAGGGTTTCTGGTGGCACTCAGCATTTGTATTTATCAAATGTTTTGATAGGGAGGAAGTTATTTTCACAATGTCCCAAGGAAAAAAAAAAACAAAAACAAAAACAAACAAACAAAAAAACCCAACAAAACCACATAGTTCTTGCCTGATCTTCCCTGATAGTCTCTGCTTTACTTCAGAGCCTTTCTGTTCTTGGGAAGTTTTTTTGAGTGATATGTAAACAAATGTATTTTCTTGTATGGAACATGTCTTGGATGGGCTTATGTCTTTGCAACATAGCCTGGCAGTAGGATGGGATTTTTCTTAACTACTTAATATAAAAACACTTTGAACAATAGAAGTTTGATTGTGTTAATACTGAAAAACGTTGACAGTTGCAAGAGCCACATGCCTGAAGGAGACAACATTGTCCTGGAGAGAATCATTGTGTGACTGTGTAGGTCTCTGTGCTTTAGCAAAAGAGGCATCAACAAATCCTTGGCCTCTTCATAGCTGCGTCTCTCTCCACTTGCCATTCAGAGCACAATAGACTCTTAAATGTATGCAGTAGAGGGTCAAACACTGAGAAGTGTCCCTGTACTGAAGGGAAGGCCAAGTCCTGCTGAGAGAGTATGGGGGTCCCCAGCTGTCCCTGCCACTGCATGCTGTCTGTGCAGGGGCATCCTGTGCCTCTGGCAGCACCTCTGGGGCTCCAGTTCTAGGCAGCCTCTATTTGGCTGCTGGGGAAAGCATCTCCTGGAGACTGCTCTTTAGAAGCAGGCTTGGGCTCAGTCCTTCCCAAACTGAACAGTTCCTCTGAATCCCAGATTGTGTTTTCAGTGTGCTTGGCTGTGGAAGTGAAAGGCGAGAGCTGAGCTGTTCAGGCAGAGAGGAAGGCTTCCTTGGGTTAATGATGGATTGTCCACTGAGTGTGAGTTGGCTCTAGGCACTTCTGAAAGGTCTGAGTAAACCCACAGAAATGGAGTTTACTTGCGAAGCAGGCAGCTTGGGAGAGAATGTCGAGACACAATAAACTTTTCCATTGTGCTTCTACAACAGTACCCTCACTTCTTGAAGAGAGAAGGTAACAAGCTTCAGATCATGCTGCAGCGGCGGAAGCGGTACAAGAACCGAACCATTTTAGGCTACAAGACTCTGGCTGTGGGGTCTATCAATATGGCTGAGGTGAGGAGCATTTGCCATGATCTCTTTTTACAAAGGTGGACATTTTCCCTTTCTTTAAATCCAGTGTTGTCACTTTGCTTCTTGAGAAATACCTATCAGGATTTCATATAGCTGTCTTAATAACTGTACTCAGTATTCACAAAGCAATATTTTTAAACATGTTTTATTACTGAGTAATAATATTGTACATCTTCTGGATAACATCTTGAGAGCTAAAGGTTTCATAAAGACTATTACCTTGCAAGGGGTTTTTTTTTGTCATTGGGTGGAAATTTTTTTTTGGAATTAGGTGATCAAGGTCATTTCATCTAAATAGAATGCAGTAGGTCCCCTGTATTCAGGACACTTGAGCGTAAGTTTAAAACTAGTAAATAGTCTTTTGTATCATATTTCCTGGAAGGAGCAGCAGAAGTTGCAGTACATTCAGTTGAACTAATGCGTGCATTTGTCTCGGGTCAATCATAGATGTAAAATGTTTTGTTGTGTCATGTGTACAGAATGGGACAGATAGGGTCACTCAGGCAAGCATTCCAAGCCTAAGAAACATTCAAGTTAAAGCAAGGTTTGCTGTGCTTCTCTGAGCCACTGTATGAGTGTTCAGGATCAAGTAGTTTCTATCGTTTTGCTTTAAATACCCTGTGCAATTCTTATTTCATGGCTCTTGGTAATTTGGGTGGAGTTCTATTCATGAGAGGTGAGTGATAAAATTTTCAGATTTACATCTGAAAATTAATGCTGGAATCAAGTATGAATAAATTATTCACTAAGGCTTTCTGAACAGTTAGCTCCATGCTTTGTTACCCCATGCCCTGTTTAATCTTTGCTGTTTCTGAGTATTTAGAGATGGGCTTAGCAATAGCAAGTTCAGCTTAACACCAGTATTTTTCATCAGACTGCATTCTGTCAGCAAATCATTTCCAAGCAAAATAAGCTAGTGCTATGCTGTGGTGATTTATTACTATAGTAACAATTAATTATAAAGATCACTCTTTGTGCGTAGTTTGGCTTCCCTTAGGCTTGAAGCAGATGGTGAACTCCCCATTTGAACTGGCCAAACTTTGATTTCTGGTGTTGTGGCTACCTTTTTTTTTTTTTTTTTCTGTACTGTGTTTGGTTTGTTTAAGAACTGGAAATTAAATACTGCTGTAAGGCAGAAAACATGTGGGCCCATTAATTAGGCCCATCAATGAACTTCTAAGTGTTGGGCATTTGCTGCTGCTGCATGTGGTTTTTCTTAAGTCTTTTTGTAATGTCAGCTGACTGGGGTTAGAAGGTTAAAAATTTTCAAAGGTTCACAGCACTAGGAAATAATTGCTGTCCAGCCCATCTGGAATATTTCTGAAATTGAAGACTTCAGGAAAACAAATTTTACAAACCCTTCCTCCCTGCAGTTAATATTATAATGACCCCTAAACTGCACTGATGCATGGTTTATATATATTTTTTTAAATAAATTTTATTCTCTTAGCTGTTGAAACAAAACAAGGAATTAAAATTGTGAGTCTAAGAGTTTAACAGCAGGGAAGCATATGTTCCTCATCAGGTCATTCTAAAGCCATGTGAGGAGTTGACAAAGCAGCTTGTTGTGTATTAGAAAGCTGAGGTGCAGCCATGGGGAAGCACTTTCTGACTCCAGTGGGGCAAGAGAAGAATGTAAGTCAGGTTCTGAGGACAGTCCTGTGAGTGACAAAGGATGGAGAAATCCATATCGAGATGTTCCTCTGCCTCCACCATTGTCTTGTTTTTCTTGACCTGCTGCTTCATTATCCTGGGGTGGGCAGCTCCTCTGAGATTCAGGTGTCAGCTCTCTGGAGCATGGGTTTTTGCTTTAGGAAGCACTTTGCATATGTGTCTGACCAAGAATTTTTTCCTTTACTGCCGCTTCTGTTGGATGGAGAAATCCATATCGAGATGTTCCTGTGCCTCCACCATTGTCTTGTTTTTCTTGACCTGCTGCTTCATTATCCTGGGGTGGGCAGCTCCTCTGAGATTCAGGTGTCAGCTCTCTGGAGCATGGGTTTTTGCTTTAGGAAGCACTTTGCATATGTGTCTGACCAAGAATTTTTTCCTTTACTGCCGCTTCTATTGGGATTTAACACAAAATCAAGCTACTTAATTAGGTGTTCAGAATGTTGGTAACTTGATAATTCAAATCAGTGTTGTGCCATGAAAGCAAATACATAGTAATGAGGTAGTCAAGTATTGTGCTTCAAGGATGAGCTAATCACCTGTTAAGTTCAGAACACCTTTTCTTTCCTACCATAACTTCTGTTAGTAGTCAAGTTAAAATCTTAGCTAGCGCTGTGTACTGCCTGCAGTTGGCTCGTACAGTTGCAGGGTGTTGCCTTTCTTCTGCACTTGGATACGTGGAGTAACCCTAATAACATAAATGACTCTTGTAATGTGCAAATAGTGCAAGTTTAAGTACATTTAAATGCAAATTTTTAGTGCTTAATTTCTGTCCCAGGTCATGCAGCACCCAACAGAAGGTGGCCAGGTCCTGAGCCTTTTCAGCAACATCAAAGAGGCTGCAGTGAAGGTAGCAGAAATCTGGATCTTCTCCTTGTCAAGTCAGCCAATTGATCATGAAGACAGCACTATGCAGGCCAGCCAGAAAATCAAGTCTACAGGTAAGAGTACAACCAGGTGCTCTGAGGACCAGTGTCTCTCTGTAGTAGCTGAAGATTAAGCCCAGGCTGGACTTGATGCTTCCTGAGACAAATGAAAACAGGTTTGCACAAGTTGCTGTGTCTGTGTCTGATTAATGCAAAGAAAACTCACTTTGCCAGCCTGTTACTGTGTGAGCAGGGAGTGTCACAGGAGTGGGGGATTGAATTGTCAAAGCTTCTCCTGCATATCACACTAGACCTGAGCCATCCAGAAGGGGTTAGCTGTGTTCTTGCCAATGCTCTTCCAGTAATACTGAGGGTGTGTTGAGAACCTGTAGCTTCTCACCTGGCGAACAATGTTGTATTCAGGAGATTATTATTTCAGCTACTCTTCCAACTTCTTTTTCATTTAAGTTAGTTACCTTTGTTTAGAATAATCGGGTAAGACCTGCAAACCTGCAACATGCTTTGCTGTGAACTACGGCCTGGTTTAATGAGTGTAAATCTGTGGTGTTGTGCACTGTATAAGGAAGTCATTGGGTTTCTACTTGTGATGGTCTTTTTAAGTGGTACCAGGTTTCTGCTCACTGCTAGAAGAGTGAACTGTCGAATGTGGTGTATGCAGGTCCTTGTGTATTGTTGCTGAGCCCAGGCAGCTCACCTGAACTATCATTTCAATAAAGGACTTAGACTTTCCTGGCATGTCTTACTTGCTTCTTCAAGCCAGTTATGCCCATGTTAGTGAAAAAAGTAATTTCCTTTGTGGAGAAACCTCTTTACTTGCTGCTATCTACCAGATGGTTCTTTCCAGAGTAAAAGGGGATGGTGTTTCGAGGAGCCTTATCTGTCTGCTGATCCCTCCTTCCTATTAGATGTGTTTCTCCTTGTTCCTTATCTCCAGGAGGTTCCTATCTCACTGGTTCTAGCACAGATAGAAGATAAACTAGCAGGGATCTCCTTGTGTGCCTCCTTTCTTGATTTGTGACTGTTAGTTGGCCTTCTCTGTTTCTGAGATGACACTGTCCCCTGACCTTAAAGGAGTTTCACAGGATCTCTCCCCTCTTTCCTTCCCTTTCAGACAACTATTCCGAGGAAGAGTACGAGAGCTTCTCTTCTGAGCAGGAGGCCAGTGATGATGCCGTACAGGGCCAGGTACTGTTTAGGGCATGGCTTCTCCCTGTGAGAGCTTCAGTAGAGTGTGTACATTCTCAACTTGTGCTTGAAACTAGAAGCCTGTTTCTTTAGCTAAATCACAATAGTGTGAGGCTGTCACCAAATGTTTAGCTGCAATGGCAGAAGGCCTGCTCAGTAGCCCATTTCTTCTATCATGCTGTGATTTATCTGTTCATGTTTGGACTTGAGCTCCCTTTAAGAGCTAAAACATTAGCATCCTTGTGTGTTTTTTCTACTTAATGGTCAAGGTATCAGTTGATTGCTTCTGTAATACTAATTGGATTCAAAGAGCCCAGCTAGATTCCCAGCTGTAATCGTTAGTACCTGATGCAAAATAGGTGGCGAGATGTGAGATGCTTTGGAGTTTGGGTCTTACTTGCCTCCAGACTTGGGCATCACCTGTCTTCCACTTTTTGGAGTGTACTGAGAGGGGAAACCCATGAAATGTCGGGCTGTGACTGTCCTTATTCACTGCATGTAGAACTAGGGCTGTTCTGCATCTTCAGGGTGTTATTTCTGGCTCTCTGCGGGCCTGGTTCACTTCCCTTTTCCCTCTGCCATCATAACTGCAATTAAGGCAGCTGAAAGCCTGGAAGACAGAGCAACAGATTCATCTTCCTAGAGGGAACGTTTTTAGCACTTAAATGCTCATGTGTCCCCAGATCACAAAGGTAACACGGGAATCCTCTTTCTGTTCAGGATTTGGATGATGATGAGTACGAGCTGGGGAAGCCCAAGAAGCAGCGGAGATCGATAGTAAGAACGACGTCCATAACCAGGGTCGGTGGAAATTAGTTTTACTAACACTGACGGGGTTTGGTCAGGATACACAGTGCATGTGGCTTATGGGAGCAGCAGCACTAGACATGCTGGCCCAGCATGTGAAGAGCTACCAGTTCAGGGGGTGGGGCTCTCCTAAGTGTGTGTATGTGCTGTCATGAGTGTCCTTTGACTGCAAAGTTAAGGAGCTCCGAAAGCCATCTAAGTGTGTGAAATTCACCCCCATGAAGAAACCAGTGCAGGATCCATGCTCATGTAAGTCCTGGAAGGAGCTTTAAGTGAAGAGATGCTCTTCTGTTCGTGCTGTGCATGAGAGAGGCCAGTGGGAAGGTGTCAAAATGAAATTGAGTAGCTCAGTCAGGGGCTGGAGCTTGACAGGTAAACCTGAGGTGGTGTATATGGTGCTAAGGCAAAAGAAGTGGCTGGATATTGAAGGCTTTGGCAAGTTGCATGCAGCTACACACCCTCTCATAGCAAGCATGTGTGTGCCTGCAAAGCTGCACTTCTGTGTGGAGCGGCAATTTGTGCTTGACCACGTCATAACGCAGTTTTCTGCTTACACAAGTGTTTATGTATGCCTGTGATGACAATAACTCAAAACCACCAGGATGGGCTAGGTTTGTTTTTTTTGGACTTAGGAGTGAGCTTGGAGATCATTTCACCACCTGTGAGGCTATTTCTGAAATCAACCCAATTTTCACCTGAATCTGCTACTAAAAAGACACTCTGAATGAGACCAGGAGCATGCTAGTTCATATTTGTGGTGTCCTTAGTATTGTATTCAGGTGTCAGTTACCAGCCAGGACAAAATATGCCACTTGGTTACTGAATGAGCTTACTTTTAGTAAGAATGATGCATTTCTAGCCCTGACTACTAAACTGATACTGAATTTCCACTGCATGGAGATGGTGCAGAACTGAGTTTTGTGCTGCCAGTTAACATCAGTCCAGCTCCAAACCCAACAGGTTTCCTGTCTGACAACTGTCAAAAGGTTCAAGCCACCACACAGCTCTAGTCATGTCACCTTAGCTACTGTATGCTGTGTGACCTCCCTCCACAGACTGCTGTGTGATGGACAGTTTTGCTTGGCATCCTGAGCCAGAGGACAGCTCTTACTGTTGTGAAAGTGTGTTTGCCTCACATGTGCCTTGAGGACAGAAATAGAGTAGTCTTTGGCCAGTCTTGTTTGAGGTTGAGTGGATTTATTTTAGCTGAACTTTAGCTGTTAGGAAGTGGTTGTAGCTTGCAGGTTATGATTCAGAGGTCAAGGGCTAGGTTTGGAGGTGTGGGACAGTGTGAAGTGTCTAAGGCTAGAGTGGGAGCAGGCAGTTGTACTTGCAAGAAGAACTCATGTGAGATACAGAAAAGCCAGCAAATGGGCAACTTTTTTCCGCACAAGTGGCCTGGTGCCAGCCGTTTTCTCTTCCCTTTCCTCCTGACACAGGGATGACACCTCAAATGGTCTGTACCAGCAGTCACACCTTGGCCCTTGTCATCTGTTTTTTCTTCAGAGTGTGCATATTCGTTTGGTCAGTGATAAGAAGGGCTGGGTAGCTTGTGGCAAATCTCAGCTGTTTGGTCCAGCAGCTCTTGGGGGCAAGAAAATGCAAAAGAAGTGTAGCAGTTCGGTTTGTGTTGTTTTGGACTTGGTGCTTGCTGTGTTCAGGATCTGTGGATATCAGATTTGGAAAGCATTTTTCTGATAGGTGAGTGCTAAGGACAAGCCTCACAACTTTTCTACAGTGCTGCTAGTCAAATAAATGAACCCACCAGGATGAACTGCAAGCTCTTGGAAAAAAAGTGCTTTGTTGGTAGAAAACACATTTGTACTTTGGGTTAGTGGGTATGTGGCCAGTGTTGGCTCGCTTTTGTTAAGAATCAGAAAAGTTGACTGTCAAACATTTGCTAGAAAATTATCAAACAAGTACAGGCAGTCATTTGGCAGTTAAAAGAATCTGTTAGCCTCTATGTCCAACCAAGAGTGATGTGCTGTCCATCAGAGCCAGAAGGTTTATTGTGCTTGGTGGAGTAGGGACTGGGTTTGTTGTAATGCAGGAGAGAAAGGTCTGGAAAACCAAATTTCAACATGAGAACAGCAGAGGCTTGGTTTGTGTGTTTGATTTGAAGCAGCAGCTAGAGCACCAATGTCAGATGTGTCTGGGCTTTCTTGCAGACTGGGAGAAAACAGTTCACTTATGCTTTACTGAAGTAAATGTGTCTTTGACTTGCAGCAACAAAACTTCAAACAGAAGGTTGTGGCATTGCTGAAGAGGTTTAAAGTGTCTGATGAGGTAAGTAATTCAATCTGTAAGCTTTCCTGTCTTGTGTGTTGCCCTCTAGCTGCTTGTTGCACCTTGCTTAAGTCTTCAGGAACGCTCTCCTGTTTCCCCCTAGCTCCCTTCATTCAGGATGTGACCTGGCCTTGCATTCAGGCTTCAGGCCCAACTTTAAAATGTCATCAAACATTTTCTAGATCAAGTTTTATCAAAACCAGATTTTGGCAAACACATTGTGTTCCCATTAGTTTTGCAGACTGCTTTGAAATTCTCCTTGACCCATTTGAAGGCAAATAGTCTACTGTGTATGTGGCTTGTGAAGTTAAGTCCCAGCCTGTTTGATCATCAGGCAAGACATGAGAAGTTGGATAGGGAATACAGATCTGCAGGAGGGTCAGCTGTGTGGTCAGAGCTGAAAATTATGGAAATCCAGAGTCCAAGAATCCTGTGTAACATTAAGTATCTAATGTATAAGCAGTTAACATCTCAATTGGCTGTCTGTGCTGATTTTGTGGCTTGTAGGAAAGAGTAACTCCTCTTACTTCAAAGCAGTTCTGTTAGCTTTGCTGTTGTTCCCAAGTTAGCTCAGTAGAGTCAGCACTCAGCTGAGGTATCAGCCAGCTACTACTACAGTAGCCATCTGCTACTTCTCTGGAGCTGCCATTCAAAATGCAAGCTCTGGACTGTGCACAACTGCCTGTTTACTCTGGTGTGAGCGTTTTAACGACCCATGGAAGTTTTGTGTGAGTTATTTTGTGGGTGGGTGACAGCTGATCATTGTCTAGGTTCCAGGCGCCTCTTGTGGACGTTTTTGTCATTTCTACCTGCTTGGCTATCAAATAAGGAGGCATCATGGCAACTTTTTCACTAAAACCTAAGGCAGGTTACACTTTGGAGTGCTGCATTTCTGTATTTGTTCTAAGAAAACTATGACGATTTAGGGGCCTTTTTAAAACTTTATTTATAGAATGTCACTGAATAATGGACATCATCTGTGGTTAATAACTTGTTTGTGGATGCTTAATCCAAAAGGTAACTGCTGTTTAACCAAACACTGACAAGCTTGAGCCAAAATACGCACTTCTTGTATACTGATGTTTCTGTTGGATATAGTTCTGTTGGATATCCTTGCACTGGGAACAGAATCTTAATCATAAGACTGGTGTGCTGTGGTCCTCAGGGGAGTTCGGGTGACATGGGGTCAGTCTAGCTCTTAGCAGTGTCAGCAATGCCTGGTTTTGTCCTCTGTCTAGGTTCTGGATTCAGAGCAGGACCCAGCAGAGCACGTTCCAGAGGTGGAGGAGGACTTGGACCTTCTGTATGACACACTAGATATAGAGAACCCCAGTGACAGCGGGCCGGAAATGGAGGATGATGACAGTGTCTTGAGCACTCCGAAGCCAAAGTTAAAGTAAGTGTGGGGTGGCTGATGCTAGGCCTCAGATATACCCTGCATGCTGTCAGCACAGATTAGATGTTGCTTCTATTGCCACCCTTCCATCCTGTGTTTTTTTCCCCTCTTGACATAGTGTTGGAGCCCTAGTGTGTGTCATTAGAACTTGTATGACAGTTTGTGAACTGGGGATAGCTGGGGGGAGTGGTTGAACTTCCCTTCAGTCTCATTTCTTCATTGTCCCCTTTGCAGATGTTCTGCCTTCCCTGCCAGCTGAGCACAAGGGTAGGAATTACTTATGGGGAGGCAGTAGAATTTAACTGTACACAGATATTTTGAAGAGGTGTTAGAAACAGCCAGGAAATCTGTTTTAAGGCAGAAGGAGATATGATTGAAAACTGCAGAAGTAGAGGCAGGGATGGACAAGGCAGACTGTCTTTCTGGAAAAGCTGATAAGACCATATGTGGAAATAGAGTCTTTGCAGGGATTAAGGAAGCAGAACTGCAGGACACAACAGAGCTCTTTAGGGCCCAAGGGGACTGACTAATTGCAGCACACGTAGATACACACAAGCCTGTTCTGAACCAGCTTTTATGGGCACTAATGTATGGGTAAACACAGCATTGTGGACCTGAGCTGGGGATTGTTGGCTCAGGGTCTCAAGCAGATGCAGAACCCTGAGCCGACAGAGCTGTGTCATACCCCTGTCTGAAGACAGACTGAAAACATGAGACTGTTCAAGCTGCACGCGTTTCTGACGGACATGCAGTTGCATGCTCAGGCCTTCACTGTTGCGGCAGCTCTGAAACAAGCAAAGCCTCACGCTGCAGTGGGTCAGTACAGTATCTGCTAAGTGCCAGCTAATTACCAGGTGTCATAATATCCTAATTAGTGTAGAATAACCTAGTTGGGCTAAGAATAAATTCTGAGTCTGAAGTGACTTGTTGCCTATCAGTGAGCCAGATGTCAAGGATAGACTGGGGCAGCAGTGGTAAGTCATGGGGCTAATGGCTTATAAAGGCATTTACAGAATAACTGAATATATTACCAGTTGGTAGGCCTTACCTTGAAGGAATTTGAAAGCAGATGTGTTGTGGTAAGCAGTTGCTTTGAAACAAGCCAAAGTGGTGTACTGTGCACACTGAGAGCTCATGTCCTATTCCCTGGAGCTGAGGAGCTCTGGGATATGTGATGGCTGGAATAAGAGCTTATTGTTTCTTTGGTCCTGAGGAGACACTTTGTGGTTTGCTGTGTCCAGTTCACATGTTCATATCTTGAAAGGGATGTGATAAATGCTGATGACTGTAGGCAGGTTTTTCCTGCAACTTCAAAAAAANTAAAAAAAAAAAAAAAAAAATCAGTTCCTTAAATTGTAATTGAGTCTTGTAGCCTGGCGTGATGAGATGCCTTTTTATGTGAGAGCACAATCTGATTGTACACCCTACCTTATCTTATTGAGTAAATGTGTAATTGGATCCTGGGGCTGGCAGCCAAATCCAGATGCAAGCTGGAAATAAAATGCCTGTTAGCACCAAGAGTCACTTACCTGCAAGAGCAGAGTATCAGAGTATCAATAGAGGGCAGTTAACTCTACTTGCTGCCTTTCAGTCAAGAGCTAGACCCTGTCTGGAATGACATATAGTTCAATCCGCATTTGCAACAGTGACACAAGAATTGCAGTGTGAAACTTTTCACTCCATTCTTGGAGTAGTGAGGACACAACTGTGTGTGAGAGGTAAAGATGCATTCTGTTCTGCTGTGGGAAAATGCTGGACCTATGTGCTAACCCGGGATTTTACGGAAACAAAAGCTGCTGTTTGGTGTGTAGTGTGGGAGTGTGCAAGCATTCCCAATAAGAGCTTTATCAATACAGTGTGCTATGTGACAGGTGATATGTTGGGTACGTTAGATAGAGGTCAGTTGATCGGTGTCAGGGCTAGACAGGGGTCCCTGGACTTTCTGGCTCTCCTGGAGACCTCTTCCTCCTTTCAAAAGTTGCCTATAAATTTTATTGGAACTGTTAGGGAGCAGTAAACCACCGGGGAACAGTCATGTTGCTTTGCTGTGACAGACTTTTTCTGTTAAGTGTTTTGATAATAAGAATCTTTTTTCGTTTTCCATATTCAGACCTTATTTTGAAGGACTGTCACACTCCAGCTCTCAGACAGAAATTGGTAGCATCCACAGCATCAGGAGCCAGAGAGAGCCATCAAGTCCTGTAAGTTTTATTTTAAAAAGGCTACCTATCTGCAGATAATATGGAAGACCTACACTATGTGTGTTTGCATGTGTAAATAACAGCATCCTCTCTGACCTCCTCCACAGACTTGGATGCAGAGATATGAATTTTCTGCTAAAAAAACCCTATATTTTTTGTTTTGGGGAGTTTTGTTGTTTTTTTTGGGGAGGCAGGGGTGTGTGTGTTGAGAGCAAATATAGTATTAACTCAAGAGGACATCTTCAGGTTATGAATTGAATACTTGCTAATGGTATGAATAGCTCCAGACTTCCACGTACTTGCAATGACTGCCAGCAAGAGAGAGATTCTCTGGGAGTTTTAGGGACTCTTTGGCACTGTTTTTTGGAAGCTTTACCTTACTATTGTTGGGATACTTTTCATCCTGGCTGGGAGTGAATGCTGACGGGCAGCTCACCTGCTTTTCCATCCCCTTTTCAGCTGCTGATTTGCCACATTTGACCTGGAAGTGCTCCTGGTCACGCTGCAGAGCTGTGCAATGTTTAAATGGAAAACTGTGTCTGACCCATAGACAATGACTGAAAACTGTGCTGTGCCTCCTAATGATTTTTCTCCTCTCAAGCAGGTAGAAGTGCCTGAAAAGACAAAAAATCTTGGAGCCAAACATGGAGGCGACAGTATTTCTGACACTGTCTCTTATGTAAGTTGAAAATGCACTTGTTATCATTCTACCTGGCAGTTTGGGTGTCAACTGTACTGTGGCATGTCTCTGTCCATGCACAACAATTTACCAATCTACCATTTGCTGCAGTGAAGACCATGCTGGGCTTTCCTCCTGACCTTAGTTGTTGGAGGTTCTTGCCTTTCAGCCTTTTGAAACTGAAATGCTTCACATGGCCTTCTGTTTAAACAGTTCTCTTGGTTTGAGGAAGGCTGGCCCAAAGTATGCTACTGAGCATGTGTACTGTCCTAAAAAGTGTTCTCAGGACTCTTCTGTTTTATCAGACAGAAGTATTACTTCAAGCTGAATTGGCAGGAATCAAGCTGGTCCTGGGGTAAAACTCCCAAAGCTGAAGTGGCTTTACTGGGGATGTGCAGCTTGTAATATTTCTCCCATGTCTGTCTTTCTCTGCTAGTTCATCTGGGTAAGGTGATTTAGGAGATGTGTTTCTGGCTTTGAGCTGAGAGAATGCCTATTCTGAATAGCGTATCTGAGCACTTTTCCCACCTACAGCTCCCTCGTGAGGCAGAGCTGGAAACCGGTAGTCCCAGCCAGCCAGTATTGGCCTCTCCCTTTTGGCAATGAGTAGCTGAATGTGCTCCAGGCAGAGCCCACCTGGGGTGCCTCCTGCCAGCCCCTGTGGTAGTGAGACTTAGGAGAGGGTTTATTCCTGATGACTCTGTTCCCTGTGTTTTTGCAGGAGTCTAACCAGCAAGCTGAGGTCCAGGAAGCTGAACTTCCCACACCAGATGTGTTTGTTGAGAAGCTCCCACCCAGCGGGAAGATCACTAAGACCGAGTCTCTCATTATCCCATCCACCAGGTAGAGCAGTGACACAGCGTTGTGCCTGCTGCAGGGCTGCTCAGAAAGTCCATGATAGAGAACAGCCTGCTAGGGTTAGTTCAGGAAGACTGAAAGCCATTGACTGCAAGGAGACCCTCATTGTCTTCAGACATTGAAGTGATGGGTCTTGAGCACTTGTTAATAAATGAATGCTCAGAACCCTGAAGGGCAACATTTCTTTGAGGTTGCCTCTGTGTCTTGTGTTGTACCCACTCCATGTCCAAAGAACATTTTATAAAACTCTGGAGCTGGTTGCTCAAAGACAGTGTTGCTAAGTCAATGTCTGATGCAGATTTTGGCCTTAAAGGTGGTTGCCAAGTCTAATTTATGTCCTGTTAAGCCTTCCCAGGTTGGGTAGTGAATATGGGCTTCAGTAACCCCTTCAAATATTTTCTGTGGTTATTTGGAAACAAATAAATGTCCTTTTGAAGAGGTGTTTCTGTGCTGCTTTTGGGGTGGGACTACAGTTTGCATGATTGGATCCTGTTATGCTGGTGTATATGGTGTGGGTCTTAGCACAGGCTGTGGATCTGCTGGGCTGTGTGCTCTGCATTATCAGAAGGTCTCAAGCTAGCTCAGATCTACACACATGATTCCCCAATAGCTCTACTCATATTTTTGAGGTTGCCAGACTGGGTGATCTGGGATTTGGGGGATAGATTTTGCTTGGGTACAAGCCGGCTCTGGACTGCAAGCACATTTCTCTAGCAGGTCTGAAGGGAAGCAGACAGGACGTCGGGGAAGGAGCACATCTCTGAAGGAGAGGCAGCCGGTGAGGCCACAGAATGAGAGAGCAAACAGTCTGGACAACGAACGCTCTCCGGACACCCGGCACCACTTACAGGTGTGAAAAAGATTGCTGTCTTTCCAGTCACTCATAGTTTTTCTCCTTCTCCAACTGTCTCCTGTGGTCTCTTTCCTTCTGGTCCAAGTGCTATCCCTGCTGGAAAGGAAATGGGCCCTGTGGCTCCAGGAAGGAGGGAATTTATGTCTTGGCTAATACTGCATCTTCCATGCAGTCTGATGGGTTTTGCCAGCTCATTTCTTTGTCAGCCAGCCATAAACTGAAAACACTAGAACAGATTGTTATGATGAGAAACGAATGGGGATGTGTTGAGGAATTACTCCTTTGAAGTAGGGCAAAACACTATGAATTGCAAGAAGAGTCTCTGCACAGGTCAGTCCATGTGGCATGCTTCTCTTTGCTGCAGGACTCAGTTAATTCCTTCCTTCGGGGAAATTGTTGCTGGCTTCTGTGAGTCTGAAATTCCATGGGTTACTGTTAGTTGGTATAAAGTGCATGGCAGGTGTAATGGCTGACAAAATGAAAGTGGCTAGTAGAGGAGCTGGCAGAATATTGCGATATTGAAGAAAATGATACGTGTCAGTTCCAGCAGCCAGCACAGCTGCTAGCATGCTTCTCTTGTTGAGGTGACCAAATACTAGCCAGCCATGCACAGCCAGCTGTCATGAATGCAAGAGCTGGAGCTGGTGACCTAAGGATTAGAGCTAATACCTCCTACTGTTCTCTGTGTCTTTGTTTCCAGATCCCCAGGAAAACGGTATATGACCAACTAAATCATATCCTGGTTTCAGATGACCAGCTGCCAGAAAACATTATTCTTGTCAATACTTCTGATTGGCAAGGCCAGGTAAAGGCAGGAGACATTACCTGAAGCAAAATTCTCCTTCACTATTCCTCCTCTGGAACAGACAGGCCTTGAGCTCTACCACTAAGTATGTTCCGCTGTTTGGTTGGAAGAACGGTGGTGGTGCACAGGGACTGGCAGCATGCTGAGGGTTCAGTGCCTACAGAGTGGATTTCATTTCACTGGGAGATGCTGTGGGTCTTGTAAGGGTTTGCCACCTGAGTCTTTCCCCAGAGGTTTTTCCTTTTCTAAGAAATGCTGTTCCTTCTGGTTAGCAGCACACTGGGAACACCTAGATCCTTGCACTCAGGACCCTGCTTATTGGCTGTGGTAAGCTGGGACAGAAGAAACAGGGACAGCTGACCTGTGGTGTAGTCTGAGATTTCTGAGTGCTGGTGATGTTCACAGGAGAAAATATTTCAGGTTTGTTCTATTGCCTTGTGATTCCTAACTACAGGTTATGTCACCCCATCTTTTCTGAGTGACAGTTACGTTAAGGAGAACCCTGAGCAGTGCTTTCTTATGCTGGCAACATGGGATGGTTTGTTATGGGTTTGGATGGGAGTTAGAATTACATTTTGCTCCTTTCAGGAACCTCAGTCATTTTACTCAGTAGTAAAATGTGTATGGAAGAAACAGAGTAAACATGTACTGGTTGACTGTTGCCTGTAGAACTTGTGACAGGCCTGTGCAGTTGCGTCAGCTTGTTTGGCTTTTTGCTTCTGGAAAAGTTGCGATCTCAGTGTCTGAGATCCAAAATACCATCTGAGCTACTGGTTCCAGTTTCTCTGTTCTTGGAAGATGGAGAAATACCTTCTGCAGATGAATAGGAAGTATTGGAGGTCTTCTCCCGGTAGCTTGCTTTAGCAGCTTGTACATGCAGTATCAGAGGAGGTGAAGATGGCATTGGCTGGAGTATATGGATTAGCGATGCAGAGTTTGAAAGTGTGAGGTAATTGTTGAGTCTCACCAACGTTACGCCTTTGTATCCCTGAGGTGTTTGTTAACTAGTTTTCTGTTAGTTGCACAGAGGAGAAACAGTCTGTCATGAGGAACATATATGTTAGTAGCATTCTTCCATATTTTTTTTTTCATGCTCATGGGTGGGCAGAACACTGCATTTAAGTCCTTTTGAAATCAGAGGTGGAACTACAGTTCCAGAACCAGGCAAACAGAGAGCATCTGATCTTACCCAATGCTGTCTGCTAGATAATCTTCTGCTGCTGCTGGCCTGCTCTCCGTGTCCATAAAATCCCTGCTACTCTAGAGTTGTCATTGCCAGAAATGCTGTGTTTTGGATATAGTGTTGGTGTTTGTGAAGAAGGTGCAGTATTTCCAATTTTCAAGAGGAACAGTTTTTCTTTTGGCAAAGACAAGTTTTTTGGGAAACAGCAGTACTGTTATAGATTAGATATGGATAGAGTGCCTGCATCTCACTGCATGTGAGAATACCTAGCAGGCTGGGGGAGAGAGATTTTCTTCTTGTGACAAACTGTACCAAAAAAAAGGACCATAATATGTTCTGTTCTCTCCTCAGTATCTATCAGATGTCTTGCAAAAGCATACCTTGCCAGTGGTCTGCACATGCTCCTCAGCTGATATTCAGGCAGCTTTCAGCACTATTGTCTCCAGGATACAGAGATAGTAAGTTCTTATGTTGCTTGTGGTGTTTGTTGAGTCTCAGCTTTCTAAAAGCCTCTCGGCTTCTGTGTCCCAGTGCCCAGGGAGTTTTCCATCCAGTTACTGAGAAATACTTCTCCCTTCTAATACTTCTTCCCAGTCTACAGAGTTACATAGCCCTTCAGCACTCACCAGCCCTGCAAAGTTATTGCTGTTCTGCCATGTGTGTGGTGATACAAGTCTCCTTTCATTTACACCACTGATTTTAAAAGTCTCTGCTTTGGAAACTGCCAGTAAACCAATAAAGCATGCAAAGCTCATAGGTAGGTTTTTAAATAATTCTTTCTGCCCACACCCAAGTAATTGCCATTCCTCAAGGCATTCCCTAAATACCTACTGAGGGCTGTGGGTCCCTGATTTAGTTGCAATGTTTGCATCCTAACCTAGATAGTTGAGTCCAGCCCTTTAGATTCTCAAAATGTGGGAAAGAAGGGGCAAGGAGACCAATTAAGAAAGTACTTAACAATGTTACATTTATTAATAACATTTTAACCTGCTGATAATCATTGTGTTTATTGCCTTGTGTATTGAAAGAGCTCTCTTCTACCTTAGTTGTTATTAACTTTTTTTTTTCTTTAACTTGTTCTGAAATAGTTGTTTGGAATCACAATTATTAATATGTTCCCTCTTTTTCTGTCTAGCTGTAACTGCAATTCACAGCCTCCAAACCCAATTAAAATTGCAGTGGCTGGAGCCCAGAATTACCTCAGCGCTGTATTGAGGCTCTTTGTAGAGCAGCTGTCTCACAAAACCCCAGACTGGCTCGGCTACATGAGATTTTTGATCATCCCTCTAGGTAAATAAGGAACAATTTTTCTTCATAGAAAGCTGAATGGGTTAAACATAATGTGTTCCCTCAGAAGAAGCCCTCCTGGAAGCTTTAGCTTTAGGTATATGGCTGTTAAATGAGGCAAATGTCATACTGTCGTAGTATTTTGTGATGCTTGCACTGCTGCTCCTGGGTGAGTGAATTTCATCTTTACATTCATGATGCCAAAGTCTGCTTGTAAACCTTTGATTTGAAGCAAGGGGTTCAGTACTTTCTCTCCATACAGGGAGGCTCTTGTATGTCTTTTTATCATGGTACTATGAATGCACAGAATAATGTTCTGGAAGCCCTTTCACTGGCTGAAATCTTAAATTCATTGGCCACTGTTTCCCAAAGTGATAACCTCTCAGAGAGGCCTCTCTCAGACTGACACAGAAAATGTTTATGGAAGATGGGGGGGGGTTTGAAATTTTTTTTAAAGGCTCAGAAACTGCTAAGAGTTTAAATTATTCAAATTATACATGTCGTTTGACCTTTCCTTCATGTGCTGTTCTTGGGTTTTTCCCTCAGTTTTCCCACACCTTATCTTTGCCCTTCCCAAGAGCTCAGTAAGCCTGCCTGGCTGGAAAGAAACCCTGCTTGGATCACTTGTGTCTGTACAAGTGGAGTGGGCTGATAATAACATTAGGGGTCTTGTCACAGTCAGAAACGTGAGGAATGTCATATCAGAGAGGGCTGGGAAGCCGGACAGTCACTGATGCTTGTAGGCAGGGGCATCTGGACAGTGTTGGTATTGTAAGGGCGTGGTGCCAGAAGCTGGACTAGTCTGAGGCTTGGCTTGCATGAACAGGGCACTTAAGTGATGTAGGCAACAGGAAACTTGAAATGCAGTTTTTCTTCAGTATTTTCCAGTCTTCTAGGTTTGGGACCAGCTGATGGCATTTGCTCTATGAATTAGAAGCTGCTGCCTGGCACCATGAACAGTGGCGTTAGGTTGTTGATTCAGTGGTGGAATTTGCAGAAGTCAAATGAAAAAGGCAGAAGAGGAGGGCTGAATCCTTTTGTAAGGAAGGCTTCAATTTCTGAGGTGGTTGGCAGGAAGATGAGAGAGCACTTTAGGGGGTAAAAACAGAAAAGAATTACTTCTACAGTGTTAAATATGCTTTGAATGAGAGTCTGAGGACTTTGGTCCTCACATGCTGACTGTCTCCTGGCCTCAGAAGAAGAGCTTTCTGCCCTGCAGTCTTTAATTGTATGAAAATGTTCTCTGAAAGCGAAACACAAAACTTAGCTAGTGTGTTTTTGGGTTGTTTTTTTCATCTTAAAACTTTCTTTGGTAATTAAAAAAAAAAAAAAGGAAGAAAGCACTTTGATAATGGAACTACTTCAGAACTGTGAATGCTTTTTAAGTGTACTTTAAATATAGAAACTTCTCTAACAGGGCCTTTCTGAAAGAAGTCTGCAATATTTCCTGATCGGATCAAGTGCTTATTTCTAGCCAGCTTTCTGGCAGTTCATTAAAGTGATTGAGTAGCAACGTCTCTTTTCTGACAGTTGAAAAAGCACCAAAGACAGAATGGTGACCATGCCATAAATGTCTTAAAGGAAAAGACTCTTTGCTGTGAGCAGCACCTTCGAATTAGGAGAGGTGGAGATTTTTCTAAGATGGTTTTACCTTCTTAGTCCACAACTACATGCTGCAATGACAGAAGAGTCAACCTACGATGGTTTGTTAACAATGAGAAATGCTTAGTGTTTGTAATCATCTGTACCAGGAAATTCAGTCCTGCTTCAGGTTTCTCATTCTATGGCTAAAAGACTCCTTTGATGTCCAAACCAGTGTACAGGCAATAGAAAAGTAAGATAGAAAAAAAGAAAAGGGTGGGGGTTATGTTGGTACTTTAAGGGGTTTTAGTATTTTGTTTAGCTCCCATGGATAGAACTTCTTGGGAGACCTTGTGTTTAGTACTTGTTTCCAATTGCATCTGCCTTGTGCAGTATGTTTTTCCAGCATGTGTAAGCTTCTCCAGTGTGTAGTGCAGGGCTGTTATGTGTGCACTGTTTAAAACTCCACTGCAAAAGAAATGATGGGTCTGAAAGTAGCCGTGATGAGGGTCCAGGAAGAACTGAAGTCCCAGTCTCTAATGACACTGAGGGGAGCTCAGAGAGACCTTCTGCTTGAACCTTTCTTGGAAGTCTGGAAATTAGCACTGGTTTGGAGGACTGAGAAAAGACAGTGGGATTTTTTTCCGCCATGAGCTTTACTCGAGGATGGTGTTAAGCAACTGGAGTCTTAGAAGGAGTTTTCAGGTTACCAGTTGCCAGCTTATGACTCAGCTGTTGCAGCCTCTGAAGTGTGGCTTGATGTGAGAATTTAGTATGCAGGAAAGATAAAAATAAGCTGATTAGAAGGACTGCTTAGGCCGCTTTATGGCTGTTGGTAAATATATAGGACTTACACTGAGCATGACTGAAACATGACTGGAAAGTACAATTCTGGCACACTTTCTCTCCTGTGTTGGAAGACTGCAGAGGTAGTTGCAAGAGCAGGTAATCTCCTTTGGGGACATGTGTGGCCGGTAATGAAGGTGGCAGATTTTTGCCACCTCCCAGGGCAGTTAATCACTTAAATGCCTTCCCCCTCCTGCTCTCTTATAAGTAAGTGTGAAGGCTGATCTCCATCCGGGGCTGCAAGCTGGAGGCTGGACACATAAACTTTCTGCAAGTAGGTCTTTCCATGCTCATAGAGGAGCCATAAGGCTTAGCTAGTGCAAGCAGGGACCCAATGCCCATGCCAATGTTTACCAGGGACTATAATCCTTGGACTCTGCCTTCTGTCTTTAATTACAGCTTATTTATTGAATTTATAGCCTTTCTCCAATTAAACAAGCCTCCCTGGGTTGTTTTTTCCTGGCTGGGGGCAATTGCCTCTTCTCAGCATTGCAAAACAGCCGTTGCGTGCGAATGGTGTTTAAAGGAAGGGGTCTGACTCTTCTTGGCGGAGATGATCTGGCCATGGCGCAGCCTGTGGCAGGAAGGACTGCTGGGACTGAGATGGAGAGCCCTAGGGCCTCTGTGTCTTCCAAATCATTTATTTCCTCAGCAGTTTCTCAGTCCTGTTTTCTTTGGCCTTTTAAAATTTAAAGTGGTGAGGGAAAAGGGGAGATACTGAAAGATACTGGCGGTGTTGAAGAAATCTCTCTGTTGGGAAGTCTGTTTGCATGCTTTGTAGAGATAAGCTGGACTAATTTTTTTTCTTGTTATATTTGAAGAAATTTAATTCAGGGTTATCTAGTGTAGATTTGATTTTTAGTATTTAATTCCTTACGGATAAAACCACACCTGTGTTCAGTGCTGGCAAGAACAACTGTTGTGTTTTCCTTTCTTTCTTAGGCTCTCATCCAGTGGCCAAGTATCTGGGGTCTGTAGATTATAGATACAACAACTTCTTCCAAGATCTAGCCTGGAGAGATCTGTTCAACAAACTTGAAGCACAGACCACTGGTAAGACCATGTGTCTTTGTCTGGCCTGTGTGGGATAAAAGGCTTGAATGAGTAATTTTAGCAAAGGTCAAGTAAATACAAGAGGAAGCAGACAAATGTTTTTGTTCCTCTTTTCTCCTCACTAGCCACATTCCCTTTTCATATGCTGACCCTTGTATGTCCTCCATATGGTGGTTTGCAAACAGTTGTTGGCTCCCAGAGGCACTGGCTGCCTCCAAGTCGCACTGTTTTTACCTCTCTCTCAGCTTTGTTCTTTGATGTCAAAGTCTCACTACCAAGTGTAGTACATTGCTTGCTTTGGCTCTTCAGAAACTGTCCATCCTAGAAGTTTTGGAAAACTGGAAACTCTGGGAAGATTAGCTTCTATTAGTTGCGTGTGAGAATGACCTTCACATTTCTGAACTCTGGCAGGATCTTTCTCATTAAAAAAGAATTTTGTTCTTCACGTATTGTAATATGTGGGAGCTGCCCTAGGTCAAATCAACAAGATCCTGTTCTGATCTGAATCTGTTCTAGGCCTGGATAAAGTCTTACTGTGTGTTTAAGTACTAATTTGCTTAAAATATTAAAGCTTACAGATTTTTTCGTCCATTCCTTCAAGAATGGAAAGAAACAGGAGAAAGGAGGATTTGCATTTGACATTGAGGACTAAGTGAAGGCTTGAAGTTTTACTGAGTAGTGATGTTCTCATGGCAGCATAATCCCCACAGAAATATCACTATCAGGAAAAAGCTTTGGGGTTTTCGGAGCACTGCACAGATGGAGTGGTTGTAGTGTGGTTCTCCTATTGAAATTACAGAGGAGCCTCAGGGTCCTAGGATGATCCTGAAAGAGGAGAGAAAGAGACCACTTCACAGGGGATTATTCAGAGCTTTTTACAGCAGATGGGACCTTAGCTGGACAAGGTCCTGTGCAGCCTTTTCTGGAGACAGACCGCTTGGAGTAGGAGTCTGAACTAGTGTGCCATCCAACCTACACTTTCCTTTGATTCTAAATTTGTGGAAGAATAGATTTCTGGAAGAGGTTTCTTTTAACTCCTTGCTGCACTTGAAAATCAGGCAAATGTCAATACAGACTTACTTTTAGTGTCTTAGCTAGAAATGCTTCATTAGCTACAGAATTCCAGCTCAAGAGCTGTCTTTGTTCTTTAGTAGGTTGTATGCTGCAGCCCTTTTTGCTTGCACGCTATGAGGAAAACACAGCCTCATTTTTTGCGTGATCTGGGCCTTGAAAATTCTCCATTTTCATCTGTGCAGTGAAAATTGCACAGAAACCCTGTGATGGCGTAAGAAGATCTGGCAAAGAATCATAGCTCTTCAAAGTTCACTGTTCAGATAATTGTTGTAAGATGTTGTGGGTTAGAGTGCCCATTAAGGTATGGAAGTGCCTGGTGAAGGTACCTTGCATTCCCTTGATCTCATAATTGAGGCTCTTTGCTTGAAAACAAAATAAATATGGAAGGCATTTGGGAAGTGTCTTCCTGTCAACTTGAATCACAGACTTGAAGCATACTTGCTCTTTGTGCTCTTCCTACCCTTGCATGGCTCTCAGCCTTTTCAATTAGTTCAGCAAGGCTGGGAGTTCATTAAGAAATCAAATAGCTCAGATGCTGATGTGAGCAGAGCAGCTCACCAAGGCTCTGGGAGAGATGGGTAGGCACTTCCTTCAGCAGATACCTAGAGTCAAGGTGCAAAAATGTTTAAAGCTGACTCTGAGCATGTACACATTTTTTAAGAAAAGCATTTTAACAAAACATAAAATAACTAATACTTCAATAAATAATGCTGTGTACAGATGTCTCCATATGTAGTGTGCCTTCTTAAAGGTTTCACTGAGATGAAGGATGTAGGATGTTTTACTTTTGGTTTGACAGCTTTGTAGTGGTCTGGGATAAGCTGCTGATCTTCCTTTGGAAGATGCAGTTCAGATGCAGCTAGCTGGCTACCGTGAGCTGCTTGACTGAGCAAATGGAGGACAGTGCTGGTAAGAGGCTGAGAAGTCACTTAATTTATTTTCTGTCTTTGTTCTGTTGCAGTTCCAGAAGCGCCTGATGTTGTCTCCCGGATAACGCAGTATATAGCAGGGGCAAACTGTGCGCACCAGTTGCCCATTGCTGAAGCAATGCTGACGTACAAGCAGAAAAGGTATGTCACTAACATAATACTGACTTCTCAGAATGAGCATCAAGTTGAAGGCAAAGTGCTTTTCTCATCTTGTGTGCCAACAGTCTTAAAATCACTCCAAACTGCAAATACCTTGGGAGCCTTACTGTGTAGCCTTCACCCAGTGACTTTTCTCACTTAAATAACAGTGAATCTACCACAGTGTGGTTACTTAAAGTGCAGCGATCTCTTTGAAGATCTGAGAGGTTTGAGGAAGTGAGGACTGGGCAGGATGGGAGATTACAAGATGTCATCTGGTAATGTTCTGGAGATCTCTTACTGCAGAGACCTCTCCTTTACCACAGAGACCTTAGCTCTGTAAGATTGGACTGCAGCATTCTCCTTCTCCCCCACCACCAAAGTATCTTCCACGAGGCCTTTTTGCACCAGTGGTGAGGGAGCTGAAATTCTTTCTTTTTGGAGTGTAAATAGCAGAGCTTCTCGCAGGAGACACAAAATCCTTGTTGATTGGCAGTTGCAGGCTACCAGGACTCCTACTGGGGAGGCTGACATTCACCAGGTTTTATTTCAACTTCCCTTAGGAGATAAGCAGCATTTTAGGAGAGAGGATTGGGGTCTGAAAATCAGATTCAGAAGTATGTAGAGCCTCATGTGTCTGTGGTCCAGAAAGAAGGATAACTGTCACTGAAGGGCAGAGATGCATTATTTCTGAGGCACGGCGGAGAATAATAGACTTCAGCTCACATCCTGATAATTTCTCAGAGCAGGACAGATTAAGCACGTAAAATTTTTCTTGATTAGTGACTGGCAATGTCCTCTGAGGCATGGATTATATTAATTAATTACTACCCATATCATGTTCTCTCTGATCTTTCATTGTTGGTCCACTAATGTCCCTCGTTGGCACCTCCTTTGCATAAGAATTGGGAGAGATTAAAGATGTGGGTAGAGTCACTTTTTTCCCTCTGCTTGGGAATGCTCATTGTATATTTTTTTTCTGTTCCTGTGTCTGCTCTACATTACTTTGCAGAAATGATTCCGTAAAACTTAGCCCGTTATTTGTGCTCTCCTAAGGCAAATGTTTCCAGACTGACTAGTCCATTAAAAAGAATGTGCTCTCTTCACTGTGAACTTCTGTAATTTTAACCTGATAAAGGTGAGGTTTGGAGAGCTGCAGGGTACTCAGAACTCTTAGCTTCAGTCTTTTATTTTGTTTCTGGTGTGAAGACTTAGCTTAGTTACAAATATGGAGTTCAGACTTCCCTAGAGCAGTGTAAACCCCTTCTGATGGCTGCCTTGCTGTTTCTCTGCACCCTTCAGTT
Source organism: Pedionomus torquatus (assembly GCA_013398155.1). Taxonomy (NCBI): domain Eukaryota; kingdom Metazoa; phylum Chordata; class Aves; order Charadriiformes; family Pedionomidae; genus Pedionomus; species Pedionomus torquatus. Next base: position 12,994 of record VZRU01020322.1, on the reverse strand, counting down.
GCTGGGTTCTGCACTAGTATCCACTGCCTTCTCTGTTCTGTTGCAGGTTTATTTTTGTCATTAGCACACATTTAATCATTTTGAGTTTCTAATGTGCTCAGGAAAGGTCAATTTGGTGCTTTGCTGAAAAATATTTGAAATGTACTTCAGTAATAAATCCATGTAGCCCTCCCAGCAGCGTGCATGACTGTTTTACCAAGCTGGTCTGATTTTAGATTTGGATTTTAGACCATTTGGACTTGATGGCATTATACTTGAAGCTGTTGATAAATTTAGATCAGGCAGAAACCCTGCATAAGGTTCCTTGAAAGAGAGAGATTGCTGAGACTTTTAGTCAGACTCATGGCATAGCCTGGAGTCTCTTAGTATCTCTGTTCTGTCAGCTTTAAAATAACTTCTACTTTAGTAAACTAGAGAGTGAGTTAGAAGAACAAGCTCTCCCACGGAGTGATGGGCAGTTATTTCCCCGTGTGGCTTTCGTTAGAAATGCAGATCTCTGTCATTGGCAGCAACTTAGGGAGGGTATTGTGAAAAACAACACAGAAATTGTGTTTCCATTAGCACTATCTAAATGAATGCATCGTTTTGTTGTAAGTATAATAACATATTTATCTTTTTCTTTGGTTGCTTTCTGAAAAGGAAAAAGAGCTTTCATTTTGATTTTACCATAAGGTATCCGTTCCTTTCAGGTTCCCTCTCCCATTTCCTTTATCTTTTCCCCTATGAGCTCGTATTTTTGCCTTGTTTAACAGTTCCTGCAGGTCTGGGATGCACAGCTTGTGCTTCAGGTTAAATTCTGCTCGCTGCTTTGAAACTATGGCATCTGCTGGCAGAATACATTGTTAAAAGTGACTGCTCTGCCTCTGGACCACGCGTACAGGTTCCCAGTGTGTAGATTAGGTAGAATTAAAGGGCTTGAGAGCATAGCTTTAAGCAGTAAAACACAAAGTCGGGCTTTTTCTTCCCTTCTTCCTAGCCATCAGAGGATGTAGCATAACTCCCAAAAGCATCAGGACTGAGCAAAGGCTTTCCACTTCCCTTCTGTTGGAACTGGAGTGCTGTAGGTGGCACTCAGTGGCTCATGGTCCAAGTTCAGCTCTGCAGTTTCCAAGTGCAGACCAGCAAATCTTCTCCCTATTATCAAAAAATCGGGGGCCGGTCTCTTACTGACAGTCTATCCCAAACATATGGTCATCTCTGAGCTTAAGAAAAAGGAGACAGACGTGCTAGCAGGGAAGTGGTGCTCACTGAGCTGCCTCCAAGACCCCCTTGCTCTGCAAATCGTGATTATTGGACATTGGGGGTTTTGTCCTCAGTTCACAAAGTTACTGTGACTCCATCTCACTCAAGGCTGTAGGTGAACAGTTTCTCCGAGGACAGCTTTCAAGGCAGTGGTCCATGTAGAAACAGCAGCGCTACCTACAAATGAAATCTCCCAGTATCCTAGCATTTGCTCTGTTAAACAAGCCCTAGTGGCCCAAGGAAAGCCAAGCCAGCAAGCCAGTCTTTAGGACGTAACTGTATGTGATGAACTGCTTTATAACTTAATTGCTAGCTACCCCTGTTTTGACCTACCTCTGCTCTCCTTCCTGTCCCATTGTTCTGTTTGTCATGGCAAACGGTTGGCGCATGTACTGCCTGTGATGGACTGCAATGGTGCAAAAGCTTTGTCCCATTCTTTTGGAGCATCTGCTGACCTTACCTGAAATCAGGAGTGCTGGCAATGAGGAAGGGGTTCAGGAAGGAAGTTAATTGCTATTTCAGCTCCCCTGCGTTACTCTGGGTGACTGACTTTGTCTCTGAACACTGGTAGAGTTATTGGTTACTGACTTGTCAAGAAACACTGTAGCTCTGGCAACATCTGGGGAGCTGAGACAGTGCTGTCAGAGGTTGGCCTCTCTCTAGGAGGAGGATATCATTGATGTTGAAACCTCTCTGCATTGCTTTCCTGAATGAAACCCCGTGGTGTTTGAGATCTGAGACTCGGCAGACACTTATTCCGGTGTAGCTGGATAGCTGATAATTCTGTGTACCTGGGCTACTGTTACCCACTGGAGTTCAGCTCATGCTGTGTGGCTTCTGCATGAGACCAACTTGGCTGTTGATAATCACTTTTAAGCACTGCCCGCTTGTCAGGGTAAGAGTGATTTCCTACCTAGTTACAAATTTGTCAAAAGCTCTTCACTCTTGTGTGCTGTAGACCACTTACCCGACTTGCTCCCTGGACCAAAAGTGCCTTGTGTTGGAGGGTGAGCCAGTGTGGGTTCCTGGCCAACAGGAAGCAGGGTAACACTGTTTTTTGACTGTCTGCAGGACGATGGCCAGGCACAGTCCAGGTCCATCCTCTGAGTGCAGCTTCTAAAACACACTCTGCAGTGGTTGCTGAACATGGATACAGCTAGTGAAGATGAACTCCATCCCTCCTCTGGTTCAGCAGCATCCATATCACCTGGCTGGTTGCTGCATGAACCTCTTTGTGCAGCCTGTGGAAACATAACAGTAGTTTACTTGCACCCCTTACCTGACAGAGTAGAGTCAAGGCTCAAGAAATGTGCTGGGTGTCCTGTTGAGTATGTCCAGCCCACTGTGGGAACATGAAGGGTGCCAGACAGCAGTTTCACAGGAGAAGCAGAGAGCTAACTCCTCTGATGTGTATGTCCTGGGGACCTGGAGTTTCATCCCTTTGTCTGGTTTAACTACTGGAGACTTGGTGGAACAGAGACAGCTGTTTGCTGAACCAGCAAACAGCTACAGCTGCCTAGTAGTGGGAGCAATGTCTTCATACCAAAGATGAACCTTGGAGAGCTGGTGATGGTGTGTGGCCTGAAATGGCTTAGAGGCCTTCAGCGGTAAAAATCGTCTCTTTCCTGTTGCCTCCTGCAGGTCTTGCCTGGAACAAGGGTAGTACCTAAGACCCTTCTGCTAGGAAGTTGCAGGTGTTTGATGACATTTGAGTCTAGATTAAAAGATGAATAACTGGCATAATTGCTCTAAGTGATTATTCAATCCCAATTACTATTGCATCTGAATGCTTTGCAGTTTAGTTTGTACTTTGCCCCAGAAGAGAGGGGGATTATTCCTTCCCTTTGTCAGCTGGGTGACTCCTGGTAATGTGGCTGCTTCTCTTCTAAGAGTTCTAAACCAGATAAATCTGAATTTATGTCTTTGTTCAGTCTGAGTTAATTTCTTGGCATAGGGAGGGAGCCTGCAAGTCCATTTTTGAACAGTTCACCTTGGATTACAGGTGGATGGATTTTTCCCAGGCAAAAATAGTAAGTGGACAACTCCCTGTTCCAGACAAATACTTTATTTCTTTTGAGCTTCTCTGCATAGGTCTGGTTTTGGGGCTTTTTTTTTATTGGTTCCAATCTACGCCTTGCCCGTTCTGTGCCCCCCTGCTCCCATCCCTCCCCTTGAATTATAGCAGTGAAGTATCAGTGGCACTGTTAAAAATTGCAAACCAGGATCAGATATGGCTTCAAATTATAGCTGAGATACCAGGGTCTTTGGAAGCACTGTGAATAAAACCAATACTGTGGACATTGCTATGGGGGTAAAACCTCTGCAGCGTGGGAATCAGTGCAGCCTAGGTAATAAGGGGGACCTGCCTTTCCAGGGACAGGAGATATTTTAGTTGCAGAACTGTCATAGGAGGAATAGAAGAGAATGTTACCAAGGCATTCTGGATTAATGTTTTGGAATTCCAAAGGACAAGAAACAGGAAAAAGCATGAAAGAGGAAGTGGAGAACAGGTGCGGTCATCTCATCTTTCGTTACATCCACATGAAGAGCAGCTGTTTTGATAAGCTGCATTTTCAGAGGCATATGTGCAAGATCAGACTTACTGAGAGGATGTGTGACAGGACTAGACTAGCTGAGCTAAAATCCAGCTGGATTGCTTCAGAAACAGTTTGTGCATCATTGTGAGCTGTGATAAATGGCAACCAAAGCAAATGATTTATTTCCGAATTGCCCCTGAGCTCTCCTCAGTGGGAGTCTGGGCTCCCAGGGGGAACAAGAATGAGTTTTCTGCTAGAATTTGGCATGATTTCTTTTTGAGAGCTCGGAGCAAAGCCATCCAGTATCTGAGAAATGACGAGGCAACTGTTGTGCTTCCTTCACTTGGTCAAGGGGAGTTGTTTCTTCACTGCTTCTCAGTCTGTGGAGCTGAAGAAATGAGAAGAAAGCTGAGCCTCTCTCTGTACTTCTCCCAACAGCTCTGTGTTTCTTGTTACCCTTTGTGAAATTGGAGCTGGAAATTCACATTTGTAGGAGATGTATTTGCTGGGGAGCCTACAGACATGTTTGGAAGCCAGAAAGGTCAAATCTTTCCAACACAGAATCAGGAACTTGGTCATTTTGTCATGTGCTTTGGGGGAAGATTGAAGGTGCAGTACCTGGGGTTGTGAGGTAGGAAGGGAGAAAAGCACACTCTGCTTTCAACCGAGAAGGAGCTCCGAGAGGGAGCTCGGGAGGCCAAGTCGCGTTTGCTGCAATTCTATGCCATTCTTTCTATAGGGCTTAGAGGAAGCCATCCCGTGCTGGGGACACAGTTGTTTGCACCCTTTGCACGTTTGGTGCATTTCCAGTCTGTACTGGAAACAGCAAAGAAATACCTGCTTCCTTGAAGTATTTCTGCTGTACCCAGCAATATTCTGGATGAAGGCAATGCTGAGTGTTTTTTCTTTGAATGTTGCACTGCTCTGAGCACTGAGGGATGCACAAAAAGAGAAACATGAGAAATCTCGATGTTTGTCCGCTTCTTACCTGTTTTTTGTTCTTGGTCACTGAGAAAGTGTGTCTTGCCTGTGCAGTCACTTCTGCTGCTGAAGTGTAACTCCCTTGAGCACGTGAACGTGCTGCTACAGTCCTCTCCTCACCCTGTGCATCTGTCTTCCTCTCTGTCACCCTTGAAGGGAGCAGTGGCTCTGCAGGCCTTTCCAGCCTGCCTTCCTTCTCACTCAGGTCTTGCTACTCTTGTCTCTCTCTAATTCCAGCTAGGTTTGACCGTGGCCCTTGTTGTTGGCCCTTCACCACCTTCTGGCTTCTGAATCCTAGGCAGGGCTAGAGCAGGAGTGGCTGAAGGCTTGCTGCCTTGAAAATGTGTGTAGTGTTGCCTTCAGCTGGTTCTGGGACATGGTTTGTGTTTTGTTCGGTTTGGTTTAGCTGTTTGCTGTTCTTCAGTTGGTGTCCTGATCTACCTGGGATACTCTGGTGTCCAACCTCTCTAATGTGCCTGTCTAAGCGACTGCAAGCTCCCAGTGGCAGGGAACGTGTCTCTGTGTGAGTGTGTGTGTGTGTACTTGCTAGTGCTATACAAATAACCATGTGTCACGGCTTGTAACCCCGTGGCAGGCTAACTGCTTTAGCGATGCTGGGATATGCAAGGTATGGCACATGGCTCCAAAGGTGGGACGCGTGAAGGCCATGCGTGCAGAGCGCTTCAGGTACTAGTAAGTAACACACAGTTCTCCATGTTGTTGTGGCACAGATCCATTTCCTTGCAGTAGGAGGTCGTGTGTCTGTAATGACTGCCATGCCATAAAAGCATGTTTCTCTGTCAAGCGTAAGGGAGGGAGGAAGAGACCGTTCCCCTGAGAGATGTGCCATAAGCTCTGTGCTCTTCCCCGCCCATGCAGATTCTTAGCGTGCTGGCAGGGGGCCTTGAGAGGAGACATTGGACTGGCGCTTGCATACTGTCCGTCCCTGCTGCATGCTTGAATGCAACATATAAAGCGAGCATTTTGCCTGGTGTGGAAGCAAGCTGCTAACAACTCTTTTCTCTTTGCCTTTAGTCCTGATGAAGAATCTTCGCAGAAGTTCATTCCCTTTGTCGGGGTGAGTGTTACCTTAGTTATGTTGTGTCAAGCCAACTGGAATATGTCCATAAGTGTTAACCCAAATGTAGCTGGTTTCTGGGGTAGAGCATGAGCACTGGATGCTCTAAGGTAGAGTGTCAGCATGAGCACTTGATGGTTGTCTGCAATTTCTTGGTACATAAGCAAACCTCTAAGATCCCTCAACAAACTACCAGGTGTATTTTAGTTTCCAAGTAGCTGGCTCTGAGCCGCTCTGTGCTACATGCCTGCCAGCGCTGAAGCAGGCACCATAGCCTTGTTTGCTCGATACAGAGAGGAAAGTGTGACACTGAAGTGCTCTGGTCCTCAGTCTGTCTTTGCTGCAGACCAAAGTACCTAATGGTGAATTGCTACTGGGCCATGTGCAGAGGAAGGCGGTGCATTCCTGGAAACCTGATCTCAAGGTTGCTGTGCCCAGCATTGCACTGCATGATTAGTTTGGCCAAATTTGCTAATCCACTGTCAGTCCTGTGAATGCTTGTGAATGGTATCCATTCCTCTTAAAATCCCATCCGCTCCTGGGAAGTGGAGGGTACATCCCAGCAGGGAGATATTGTATGCCACTGTTATGTTTGAGTCTGAGACAGTAGATATTTAATACATTTTATTATGTTAATACGTATTTTAGGATAGTAGTCCCAGGTTTTTCATCCTGTTCCTTTCTTTAAATGTTCCCAGCTCAGGTGGCCAAGTGCAGAGTATCTAGCCAGGGGTGTGTTTGTGCTTCTGTTGGTGTATTTTGTACACTATGTACTCTCCCGGTTCTAGCTTCCCTTCCCTTATTGATTGTGCGCTTCAGTTCATTCAGCTTTCAGTATAACGTCATTGACCTGTGGCCCAAAGGAGATCTACTGATCACTCTTCAGCTACTAGTTGTCGTCTTCACAGTTTTTGCTGCTCTCTTGTAGCTTTTCTTTTCTTGCATGCTAGTTGTCTTGTCCTACCTTCCCTGGGTTGAGCTGACTTGTGTGCATTCCTGTATATATCCCTGTCAGTGCGTCAGAGCTAATCTGAAATCCCAAGGTGTTTAAAGAGCTTAGTCTCACTTGTCTTCAGGCTGACCCTGATTTCAGTCTGGTGCCTCTTCAAAGTGAGAGTGTGTCTCTGCAGTGTTCCTGTGACGACAGCCTACTTTTGTTTGTTGAAGAAAAGATGTCTCCCGCTAAAGCAGAGAGACACATCTTCCCAATTTCTTCCCTGCTGATGAGCTTTTCTGTGATCTTGCCTCTCCCACGAACTGCAATTGCTGTGGTTATGAAACAGCCATTTCACCTTTTCCTGTAATAGGAAAAGCCCAGAAAAGCTTGGAAGCACCTGGACTCAACTCACTGTAGTTGTTAGGCTCTGCAAAGCATTTCTTTGGGGCTGATTTTGTTCAGTGCTATGTGCAAGTGAATGGGCCTCAGAGTGTTTGTACAGTTGCTCTAAAATGGTCATTGTCCTGACAATCTCAATGCTTTTTCAGTCTGGATTTGATTGTCTGGAAGTGGGAAGAATGAACAGCTCTGTGTGCATAACACTGCCAGCCCCCCTCATAATATGCCTTGAAATCAGAACCTGATTCCTGTGTCAGCTGATGGCGAGAGTCAAATCAGTACTGCTTGTTCTTGTTTATGAAGTGTTCCTGACCGTAATTCCCTACAGGACACATCTGAAGAGACTCTGAAAGGCCAATTACAGGTGTCTTACAAAGTCTGAGGCTGAATGTGAACACCAAAGCTCTTCCCCTCAGCTGCAGCCTGCTTGGAGCTGTTGGCCAAGGAAGAGAGGGAGCCAGCAATGTTTGGGTTTGAGGCTTCTGACATTGGCTGAACTCTGTTGGCTTTTAGGGTGCGAAAACTGATGTCCTGCAGCTGGGCTGTGCACAGTCTTTGACCCAGAAGCAATCAGGGTAGCACCACACTGCTCAGCCATGGTCTGAAGTGGCAGGAGTGGAGCCTTGCAAGGGATCAGTCAGACGCAGAAGCCAGGCTTGGGTGGTGAGGCTGTGTTGTTGTGCTCCCTGGTTGGGCTGACAGCCAGGTGCCAGGAGAGTTAGCAGGATGCGCCTACTTCCTGAAGGGAAGGGAGTCTGGCTGCTGCAGCATTCCTGAATGGAGGCCTTGTTGGGACAGCAGCAGTCTTAAGCATCTCCCTGAGTAGAGGGAAGGGAAAGTGCTTAACCTTGTCTTCCTCCCATGGGTCTGAACTTGAGCATCTTCAGTCAGCCAACAAGGGGGAAAAGGCCAAAAGTGATTTCCTGTCTGGATTGCAGATCGTGGTGGCTGTAGGCAGTTTCCCGAGTTGCTTGTTCTTCCCCTAACTCTTCTGCCTCACCTCTTGTTGCTCACAGCTAGTTACAGTCTGTGAAACATTCTCTTGGGGTTTAACACGTATTGCACAAATTGCTGCTGGACTCCAGAGCCCAATTTATTGCCCTTTGGATGCAGACTGACCAAACTGAGTTGCAGCCACCTTCTCCCGAGTGAGTGCCCCTTAGGGAGCCTCTGCACACGCTCCCTGCTGGGTTCTTGAAGGCTTTTCCAAGACTGGAGCTGATAGAGAATCCACCAGGGAGCCTGACAGCTCTCCATGATCTGGTGTTGAGCATATACTAGCCCACCTTGAACTGTGCAAAGTTTTTTGTTTGTAATTATTAGGTCCTTTTTCTTGATCCTGTAGTGCAGAAATGTTCTCCCTAGGGATGTGGTCATGTCTGAACTTAACTATCTTCTGTTTTCAAACTAAACAGATTGTGACATCACTTCTCATTCTGAAGCAGATTTTATTGACTTGAGATCCCTTTGCAGCTTTTTCCCATTTGTCAGGATTTAGATAGGTTAGACATTAGCCCCGTATACAAGTCTCTTAAGAAGGGTCTCTCCTCTGCAGTGGAGACAATAATGATCCCCATGCACCCTAGCAGATTATCTCTACAGAAGCTCCCTGCTTTTATGTCACCATTGGTCACTTTATGTTTCTAGACATAGTGTGTTCTTGGGAGGTTGTGTTTGAGCATGCTGTGTTCCGCAAATTATGGCCAGTGGCATTTATTATTAACCCAAATGCACTAGCAGATGGTTGACCATATCAGAACACATTTGTATCCTTATTACAGTGTGATTTGGATCTTTCTGACCTGTCCATGTGAAGGTTCATTCATGTCGATGCCCACAGGCTTTGCCAGGAGCTTTATCTTGTTTGCCAGACACTTCCCTTGTTTGGAAACTAGAAAACTCTGATCAGAAACTGTACTTTGTTGCTTTTGGAGTTTCCTAACAAACCCCAACTATGCTGCACACTAGAAGTGGCGGTACTTGTGTGGTGAAAGCACTATGTCTGTAATTAGCAGGTGCATAAAGCAATGCCAAAGGGATATGTATGTTCCTTTCTTATCCTTGCCCTGTTACCACAGGTGTTGCGAACAGGCACTGTAGTTGCCATAGCTTGGGGCTGGTGATGGGCTGTTCAGAGCTTTTCAGGTCTGTAACAGCTCCATGTGCTGACAGGCTGTGAGCTGGTACTGCTTGTCTGGACACTGCTGGGACCTATTTGTCTCGTAGAAGACTCCACCTTTTAACACTCTTTCGTACTGCAGGGGCAGTACAAAGGGATGTAGGGATGAACTTAGTTTGGGGGTTGAGGGTTCCTGAAGTTCAGGTGACTCTTGTTTCATAGGGTTCTCCTGTTTTGCTCTCTCTAGGTGGTGAAGGTTGGAATAGTGGAGCAATCTTCTGCAACGTCAGGTAACAATCATCTGTGTCATGCAAGTGGTGGGAGCCTGGCTTCACAGGCTGAACAAACTTGTCCAATGCTGATGTCTTGGAGTTTTGTACAGTGGAACTGGCCTCTGTCAAGGGGCCCTTTTTCTTGTTACTTTATAAGGAGCTTCAGGCCAGCTGAAATTCCCACACCCTCATCCAGGGAAGCTTGACTCATATGCACAAACACCTGTTTTTCTTCTGTGTATTCTGGGTGGAGCAGATTTGCTGCTGTTGTTATTTGAGGTTTCTGCTCCAAACTGGGGAGGCAGTTCATCAGAAGTTCATACCTATCTCCCTATTCTGGGCTCAGCTGCCTAAGAAAATCTCAAATATGTGCCTAACACTGAGAACTCCAGGACAGGCAACCAGTTTGCCAATCTGACAAAAAATGTAGACTTTTTTTTTTGCCTTTTTGTAATGAGGGAGTGCAAAGCTGCCTTAGACAGTACTACCACCTGCTTACACACGTGTACATGGAGCAGTGGAGCAGTGCTGTTTTGTCAATGTGAACATGTTTTTTCCTCTGTATGTACTAGTAGCCGGGAATATTTTTTTTTCCCCACCTGTTGGGATTGTTTCTTGTATTGCTTCACCCAGATTACTGCAGGTTGGAGTTATACTTAGGCTTGTGTGTGAAGGCAGCCCTTCTGGGGACCACTCCTTGCTGTCATGCTGCTCCCTCCCTAAAGGGTCAATATGAAGAGATAGATGTTTTGGTTGTGAAGGGTGGAAGCAGGGGGAATGGGGAGATCCTTGTGATTGGCTCAGAGGTACTGGGTACATCTCTGAAGGATGCTGCCCTGCAGTGGTTGCAGGGGAGATTTCCCAGTAGGGATAGAGGCTCAAGATCAGCTGGGAGCAAGCTCTGGGAGGAGAGCAGCTGCTGGGTGGAAAGCCCAGAGGAGTATGAATGTTCCATGGTTTAAGTGTGCAGGCAGTCAGAACCAATGGACTAGCTGATCTGTGGACTGAGTCTGCACAAAACCTATGCAGCAGGAGCATGGGTGGAGAGACTGAGCTATCCCAGCGTGTGTGTGCTGGGTTATGAGATGAACCCAGACAAATAGTTTGACTTCTTTTCTACAAGGTGACTCTGATGACGCAGCTCCCTCAAGCTCCAGTGTCCTTTCTTCTACTCCACCTTCTGTGTCTCCTGCTGTGAAAGAAGCCTCCCCCACACCACCTTCCTCACCGTCTGTCACAGGCACCTTCTCATCCTCAAGGTAATACATGTTTTGTCTATTTACACCTCCCTTGGCTGTCTTACCTGACCTATATGGGAGGGAGGAAAACTCTTCTAAAGGAAAACCCATAGTTCTGCTTTCTTCCTCCCTAGCAAACACTTGAAATTGACACCTTTCCCCTTCACCTTTTTTGCCTCTGGAGTGATTGTGTCCTTGCTGGCCAAGAAGGAGCTGAGGAGGACAGAGGGGATCTGGCATCTGATGGGAAGGCTCAAGGGCAGACACATTTGAACTGGAAGGGGCAGCCTTGTTTCTCATAGTCTGGCGGAAACCCTGGTTCTGATGAGCCATTGTGGGTGGCCTGTTTGGGAAGGTTTGTGTTCTCCATCTGCTGGTATTTTCCCTTGAGACTGGATTCTTTAGGGGAGATATGTTACCAAAGAAAGTACGGACACTAATATGCACGGGTGGTAGCTTAATACCTCACAATTCTTACAATATGTTTTTAAGGATTACGTGATGGTAAAGCCAGTCACTGTAGGAGAAGCAGGCTTTTTCTCTGTGTGGAGAGCTGACAGTTGTAAGGTAGCATTTGCTGTTACCATTCATGTGTGTGCCTGAAAGGATATCAGAACAGCAAGGAGACAGCACCTATAGACAACGTGAAGCTCTGGTTTAGCTGAAATTTTTAGGGGTGAAGGGAGGAAACCACTAGAAAACTGCCAGTAAAGAATTGCCCTGGCCAGGACTCTCATGTTGTTGCTGCACAAAATGTTGCTGTAGCTGCCTAACACTGTGTGCAGTTCTGGTACCCAGAAGCACATGGTGAAGTTGAAGGTTCAGGGGAGTGCAGGTAACATGATCAAGGGGACAGAGCAGCCACCTTGGGAGGGGAGACTGGACACAATTTGAGGGAGGAGGGGACAGAGGTAAATCACTTAAGTTGTGCAAAATTGCAGTGGTGGTGGCTTTGAGTATTGGAACCGTTGTTCACCAAAGCTGGGGTACAAGACCTGGGGGCACACCATGACAATGACAAGAGGTCAATTAAAAGGGACAGAAAAAAGGGACTGTGGCACACAGCATGAAAGGCATATTGGGACTGTGCCTTCCTCTGCTTCTGTGCATTGGGATCAGCAGGTCAAAGAGGAATTGGGCAAATTCATAGAAAACAGATTCACTAATGGATACTAAAGGATGATTCAGGGATATTGCCTTGGGGAAGTCTGAGAGAATGCTCTGCAGTTAGAGACTGGGCTCATGTGCTGTCCCTAAAGAGCGTCTCCCGCTGTCCCTGTTGGAGGCAGAATGGGGATCTTTCCTGCTCACCCCAGAGACCTCTGCAGTGACTTAAGCTGTCTTGAGAACTCCCTTCTAACGAGTAAATGGAAATGTGGAAGTCCCAGTTCAGCAGGTGTCCAGCGACTGGAAGATGTTAGTGGCTGTTAGACTGTGTCAGGAGTCCCGGTTCCCCAAATCCTCCTGTTGGCCCCCTGTGATTTGGTTTCAGGAGAATCCTGTCTGCCCCAGGCTGGTCCTGGCAATGGCTGGCTGACAGCCCAGAGTTGGGGGCTGCGCAGGCTCTCAGGTGTGAGCTCTGTGTGGGCTTTCCAAAGGTAGAAGTGGTTTGGGAACCTGTGCCTACAAAAGTGTTGGCTACTCAAGTTGAGAGCTTTGGAGGTGGTACATCTGAAGTTGACACCTCACTTCTAGGAATCTGGTACTTTTTGACTTCATGCTGTGTGGTAAAATCATCAAGAAATGAGGAAGTTTAGTTTCAAAATTATTCTGTCTGCACTGATTTGTATGTGACAGCATAGAGGGTGGAAGGTGACCCAGACTGAAAGTTAGCTCACATACTTAACCAGATATAAAACAGAAAATCTTGCCTGGGCATAGTGAACATTAGGATGCTTTGTCTTCACACCTTCTCATCTTAGTTGTAAAAGACCCTTAAAATCCAAAGATGTATCTTCAAAACATCATCCCTAGAGAATCTCACTTCTGAAATTGCCCTGAGAATCTAAAACCTGGTTTTGGTGATCAAAGATGAAATCTGCTTTGTGGCCTGGCTTTCAGCTGAATAAATGGCAAAGAAAAGGAAATTATTTGTTGAGAGGACCTTAATGATGGGCTGTCCTTTAGAGTTTCGTATTAGACAGGCAGTATAAGGGAGTGCATATTTCATAGAATCATAGAATGGTTAGAG
>VZRU01020321.1:1494-14137 GCA_013398155.1 Pedionomus torquatus | reverse complement strand
ATGGGGGAATCGCACCCCAGCAAAGCCAGACCCAGGTGTTGACCCCAGCCTCAGCTCCAACCCCTCCCCCGGCTGCCCCCTTCACTCTCACTCCTCCTTTTCAAGGAGCTAGGGGTGGTCAAAGCTGAACTGGGTGCCACACAGCTGGGGGTGCCCTGGTGTGGCTTCCCCATTGCTGTGCTGCAGGCTTCTGCTCTCACACTGCACCCAAGGAGGGGCAGGGGCAGGCATCAGGCAGCTGCTGGTGCTGGACTCAAACTGTTCCTGGGACAGGAGATGGTGAGAGGCATAGGGGGGAGGTTTTGTTGTTCTTTGGGATAGTGAGGATGATGGGGAGGGCTGCCCCTGCTGCCTCCCCCAGCGCTGGATTCAGCACCCGCAATTCCTCAGCCTCAGCTCCCATCTCATCCACTGCAAGGCAGGTACCAGCAACAGGGACTGGTGCGTGCCCACCTGTATTCCCCCGAAATGTGACTTCAGTCATGGAGGCACCTGGCCCAGTGCCAGGCTTCTCCTGGGGCTGAATTCCCGTCTGGGGCCAGTGGGTTCCAGCACAACCCGTCTGTGCTGGCCACTGTTTGTGTTGCCTGCTGCCGTGTTTGCAGTGCATACAGCCCAGCTGTTTGTTTGCATGGAGCCAAGGGAGCCAAGGCCAGGGGTGGCAGCTGCGGGCACGCTGCAGGCAGAGCAAGCACGGTGCCCTGATCTCCGCCTGCAACACCATGCCATCTCCGCAGGGTGATGTGACTGTGCCAGCACCCTTCCTCCCCACGTACACTGCAACATCCGCTTGCCTGCCGCAGCCAGGATGGCCACAGCCCTGACGCACTCCTAGCCCTTGCCGTGAACCCTGCCACTGGCAGCCCCCTCTTACCCCACTCTGGATTTCCTCAGCAGTGACACATCCTCCCCCAACGCAGGTCCCCACATCCTCTTTCCCAGGACGAGCTGCCACAGGGCTGTGCCACCCCTCTTGCCATGAGCACAGGTACCAAGAGTGCCACCGGGTATCTGGGGCTGGCTTTGCTGTACCCTCACCAAAGCCTTACAGGCTGCAGGAGGGCTTGGGGATACACTGCTCCCCCAAGAGCACCAGTGCAACTGTCCACAGGGGTCACTCTGGTCACAGGAGGCAGGGGAGTCCTCTGGTCTCTGGCCCAGGTGGGTGGCTGGGGGTGGCAGGAGCTAGCCACATTGGAACCCATGGGTCTGGCCCCAGTGTTTTGAGGTTGTTGTTTTGGGTTCAGCTCCCATGTATTAGTTTGTGGCCAGTTTGAACTGGTTCACAGCTTTTATAAGGTGTGGGAAGAGTAGGATCCTGTGCGTGTCAGCAGCTCCAGAGGGGAGCCCACTCCTGTGGGTGCCAGTGCTGGTGGCCATGCGAGCCCACATACCCAGGTTGGCCGGTGCAACTCTCCAGGAGGCAGACGCCCTCTCACAGCTGAGACCAGAGGGGAACAATCCTGAAGCTTTTGGCTGCAGCATCTTCCCCTCGAGCATGGCCCCAGCAGCCGAGCAAGTCAGTGCTGCCCAGCAGCGGGAGGAGCAAAGGGATGCCACCTGCCCACTGCTTTTCATTCAACTCAACCAGCTCCTCAGCACGCCATCAGGGCTGGAGTGGAGAGAGACGGCCAGGTAGGCATGCCTGCAATGGCCACGCTGCCAGGCTTATGGTTTGGGAAGCCCAGCCTTTGAAAGCCCAACTCTGATGGAGCCCATGGCATTTCTGAAGGCTGGTGGTTCCTCAGCCACAGCCTGAAAATAACAGGGCTGCTCACGCGCTCTGCCCCTGCTGGTGCCTGTTTCTGCCAGCTTTGGGTGACCTGTTTCAGGGGAGAAGGTAGGGTGCCAGTGGCTTTGCTTCTCCTCCTGTCTTCGCCGCCTCTCCAAGGCTCCAGCAGCTGCACTGGCGCTGGGACAGTGCTTTGAGCTCCCCAGATCTGGCTCTCCTCAGGAGGAGACCAGGGGGTGGGTCGGGACAGGCTTGGCTTTGGACAGTGGGGCCCAAGGGAGAGGAGCCAGGTCTAGTGTGGGGCAGAAGCAGGGTTAGGATGTTCCTGCGCCCCACACCACCCCTCCAGTTCTTGGCAGGGGCACAGGGACGTGGGCCGTGAGGGTCTGGACGCAGCAATGGGTCTGCCATGAGGGTCAGAGAGTCTCATGGGGGACAACACCACTGGGCTGGGGCTGTGATGGCTCTCCCCAGCACCCAACCCTCCTCCCCCTGCACAGGATGGTGCTCTGCTGAGGCACGCTCTCCCCGTGCAGCACGCTGATCCTCCCCACAGTAGCATGCCCACTCATGGAGACAAAGGGAAGCTCTGTTTACCCCCAGCATTAAAATATTTGGCATGGCCTGAGCATGGAAAGCAGTTCAAGAAACTTCTGTTCTGACTCCAACAAGTGCTGCTAATGGCAGGGCAACCCCCAGTCCCAGCACAGCCTGGGGATGGGTAGGTTGGGAGCAGCCTGGCGGAGAAGGACTGGGGTACTGGTGGGTGAAAAATGGGATGTGAGCTGGCGCTGCGCCCTTGTTGCCCAGAAAGCCAAGCGTCTCCTGGGATGCATCACGGGCAGCATGACCAGCAGATAATGGAGGGCATGCTCCTCTCTGCTCCGCTCTGGTGACACTGCATCCATCTCTGGGGTCACCAGCACAAGATGGACTTGGACTTGTGAGAGCAGGGCCAGAGGAAGCTGGGACAGCTCTGCTATAGAGAGAGGATGAGAGAGTTGGGGGGTTCAGCCTGGAGAAGGCTCCAGGGACACCTTAGACCCCCTTTCAGTCCCTAAAGGGGCTACAGAAAAGATGGAGAGGGATCTTTTTTACCAAGCCCATAGTGACAGGACAAGGGGCAATGGTTTTAAAGCGCAAGAGGGCATGGTTAGGTTGGACATAGGAAAGAAATGTTTTACAAAGTGGGTGGTGGGACATTGAACAGGTTGCCCAGAGGAGCTGTGGATGACCCATCATTGGAAGGGTTCAAAGTCAGGTTGGGCAGGGCTTTGAACAACCTGATCTAATGGAAAATGTACATGCCCATGGCAGGGGGTTGGACTGGATGGCCTGTGACAGTCCCTTTCAACCTAAAATCTTCCGTGACTCCATTACTGGTTAACCCCCGCAATCATGAGGTCAGAGGGAGGCGTGAGTCAGCAGGAATGGGGATGTGGCCACTGAGGCTGCCCACCTACCTCTGTCCTGAGTCCCCCAAGCACTTCCCTGCCTGTTCCATCCTCTTGACAATGGGAGATCCAAGGGATGGATCCAAGCTCAAGCTCCCACTGCCTGGCATGGGGCATGGGACTACACTGTTGCTGACCCCACACATCTTCCCGGACAGGTGGATAAAGTTCGAGGAGAAGGTGGAGGATGGTGGGGTACGCTGGAGCACACCCCATGTCCCAGCCCTTCCCCTGCACAGCCTCTTCCAGCTAAGAAAGTGCCTGCAGAAGGGGACAATGCTCCTGGATTTGGATGCCCTCTGCTTTAAAGAAATAATTGGTATGTGAGGAATGCAAAAATTACCTCCTGGGATGGGCTGGTCACTAGAGAGAGTGTCCCAGGTACCTGGGGTGGCTGTCCGCTGCTCCAGCAAAGTAGGCTTTTCCCTGCACAGCCCCCCACTAGCCAGTGAGCTGGGGGGACTCAGGGCAGACCTCATCCCTGTTGCAGACAGAGTGCTTTATGGGCAGCCTGAGGAAGCAGAGCTGCAGCCTGAGCTGAGGGAACGCCTGGCAGCCCTCCTGCTCCGCCAGCCAAGGCACCAGACCACCAAATCCCTGCTGCAGCTCCTCACCGAGGTCAGACTCTCTCCATGCCAAGGTAAGCATGGTGCCTGGCCATGGGTGGCAACACAGCTGTCCCACTGGGCATCCATCCGCTGCCACCAGCATGGAGCAATACCACTCTGGCCATTTACTTGAGTATGTATTTTGCTGCTTGCTCCTTTTCTTTGCAGCCAAAAGCTGGTCTGAGCCTGGAGCCCAGGTCTCTGAAACACCTCTTAAGGAGCAGGTAAGACAGGACAGAGCTGGGCTGAGGGCAACTGCTGCATCCTGAGAGCCTAGCTGCTGCATCCCTTCCTTTCAGCTGAGAAATCGATTTAAGAAGAAGGTCCCAGTGGGGGCTGAAGCAGCTCATGTTGCTGTGGGTGGAGTTGAGTTCCTGGAGCAGCCCTTCACTGCTTTCATTCGCCTCAGGCAAGGTGTGGTCCTTGGCTCACTGGCTGAAGTCGCTCTCCCCAGCAGGTAAATGGAGCATGGCCAATGGCCCGGTGCCCCTTTTTGACCCTGTCTCCCCGGTCCCCCCTGCACAGGACAAGGCTGTGCATGGCAAAGGGTACATCATACCGTGTGCAGTTCAGAACCCTGGTTCACTGTTTCCTCTCCTGCTATTCCCATTTCTTAGGAACATCCCAGGACAGGCTGATGGCAGCATCTGCTGGGCAGCCTGAGGGGGACATCCCCTGGGTTACCCCCACCTGTGCTCTGCATTCACTCCCCTACTTAGGAGGGTCTGGATGCTCTCCATTTACTGACTAGGAGCATGGGGATGCGTGGCTTGGAAGGAACGCAGGTTTGCAGGAGTCTTTTACCCTCTCACTGCCAGCAGTGCTCTCCTGAGCAGTGGGGTGGCTCTTGCAGGTTGCATAGGGGAAAAGGAGCAGGGCAGGAGGTGTTTCTCCATGGTTGATGAACACATCCTCTGAAGCCATAAGGGGAAATGGTCAGTGTGCCCCTTGAGCTGAGGACTTTCTTAGGCAGCATGTGGAGAAGGCAGACCAGGATTAAGAGGGACATTGCCACCTCCTGGTCACTCTGCCCAGAGCACCCATTCCCGGGAGCAGGAGCAGGGTGGAGCCTTCCCCCTCCTGCTTTCTCCTTGGTGAGAGATCACAGAATCACAGAATTATAGGGGCTAGAAAGGATCTTCAGAGATCATCTAGTTCAACCCTCCTGCCAAAAGCAGGTTCACCTAGAGCAGCCTGCATAGAAACATGTCCAGGTGAGGCTTGAACATCTCCAGAAAAGGAGACCCCACCACCTCCCTGGGCAGCCTGGTCCAGGGCTCTGCCACCCTCACAGGAAAGAAGTGCCTCCTCGAGTTTAGATGGAACTTTCTATATTCGAGTTTGTGCCCGTTCCCTCTTGTCCTGTCACTGGGCACCAGGGAAAAAAAGACTGGCCCCATCCTCCTGACACCCACCCTTCAAGCACCTATAAGCATTGATCAGGTGCCCCCTCAGCCTTCTCTTCTCCAGACTGAAAAGATCCAAGTCCCTCAGCTGTTCCTGATAAGAGAGATGTTCTAGTCCCCTCACCATCTTCATAGCCTTTTGCTGTGCCCTCTCCAGCAGTTCCCTGTCCTTCTGGAACTGGGGACCCCAGAACTGGTCCCAGTGCTCCAGACGGGGCCTCCCCAGGGCAGAGTAGAGGGGCACCATGACCTCCCTCCACCTGCTGGTCACACTCTTCCTGATGCCCCCCAGGATGCCATTGGCTACCTTGGCCACCAGTGCCCATTGCTGGCTCATGGGCATCCTGTTGTCCACCCGCACTCCCAGGTCACTTCCTCAGAGCTGCTCTCCAGCAGGTCACCCCCAGCCTGTCCTGGTGCAGGGGGTTATTCCTCCCCAGGTGCAGCAGCCTACACTTGCCCTTGTTGAGTTTCATCAGGATCCTCTCTGCCCAACTCTCCGGCCTGTCCAGGTCTTGCTGGATGGCAGCAGAGCCTTCTGCTGTGTCAGCCACCCCCCTCCCAGTATTGCATCATCAGCAAACTTGAGGGTACATCATCCCTTCATCCAGGTCATTGGTGAATATATTGAAGAGGCCTGGACCCAGTACTGACCCCGGGGAACACCACTTGTTACAGACCTCCAACTACACTCTGTGCCACTAATCACAACCCTCTGAGCTCTGTCCTTCAGCCAGTTTTCAACGCACCTCACTGTCCGTTCATCTACCCCCCAGTTTCTAAGCTTACCTATGAAGATGCTGTGGGAGATGGTGTTGAAAGCCTTGCTGAAGTCAGGCTACACAACATCAACTGCCCTCCCCTCATCTATCTGTCCAGTCCTACCATCATAGAAGGCTATCAGATTAGTCAGACGTGATTTCCCCTTCTCATTCCCAGGGAGCCTGCATGGGTTTTGAGGAGCTCAGAACAATCCTTTGCCCTGTTATTTTCCTCCACAAAACAGAAGGGTAAGGGCAGCTTGTCCCTCCAGGAGACCTTCAGCACTGGTGTCCCAAGCCCGAGCTACAGCAGGTTCTGTTGAGCTCTTCAGCCCTGTTTGTGCTGTTGGAAAAGGTTCCCTACCCCCTCTCTGTAGGTGTGTTTGGGTTACAATCACTGGAACTGCTCTGCAGCCTCAGGGTACCAGGACTGCAACCGTTTTTGCCAGTTTTATAAAAACTGGGGGTCTTGGCTAAATATCTGGATGGGCTGTCCCTCTGGATCCCTTATTTCGCAGCACCCTCTGAGGTGTGGGATTTTAGACATGTTTCTTCAAGAACTCTGAGCACTCTTTCCAATCTCCTCTCATGTGCCTGTAGTCCTATCAAACTTGCTGCCTGTGCAGCTGGTAAGCTCTCCTTCCCAATGCTGTTGCTCCTGCATCCTGCCTGCCAGCAATACTCCTGTGAACATGACCCCGCAGGCAACCCCAGCTAAGGATGTCTCCTTCTCTGACCCAAAATCCTCTCCCCCATCCCCCACCTCCTGGGTTGCTGCAGTGCCTGTGATCCAGCTGGGGTCCTGGTGTCCCATGGTCTCCCGTGGGGTTTCCATGAAGCATGTGCATTTTGTCTTCTCCTCCAACTTAGGGTGGCCACCCCTAAGTTGCAGCCCCCCAAACCTGCCCAGATACCATCCCCAGCATCCCCACAGGACCACGGTCTCCCCTGGGAGAGCTGCTCAGAGATGTGTGTCTCGCCCACAGGTTCCTCTTCATTCTGCTGGGTCCCCAAGCCAAAGCCAAAGCCTACCATGAGGTTGGCAGGGCCATGGCCACGCTGCTGATGGATGAGGTAAGCCTGGTACAGCACCCATGGGTGGGATAGGCTCAGGAGGAGGCCTAGGCTGAGGACACCAAGGCTCCTCTCCTCTGTAGATTGCAATGGAGGAGGCAGAGGATGGGGTGTGCTGGTGGCTTCCCATGCCCAGCATAAGAAAACAAAGGTTTGGGGTGTGTCTGTAGGGTATAGGTATGCCCATTGCACTGAAGTGGATGGGTGTCTTTCTCAGTAATAACGACAGGCTGGGAGGAAGGCTGCAAGTGCTGAACACAGGGATGTGGTGGCTAAACCACAGCATCTCCCCCACAGCTGTTCCAAAGGGTTGCCCGACAGGCTGATCACCGAGAGGACCTCATTGCAGGGATGGAGGTGTTCCTGGATGAGCTGACTGTGCTTCCTCCTGGGAAATGGGACCCCAGTGCCCGAATTCCTCCTCCGAACTCTCTGCCATCTCTGCACAGGAGGTAGGCTGGAGGGAAGGCACCTGCAGCCTCTTCCAGCCTCTCTGCAGACTCCTGGGTGGAGACATTGTGACTGTGGAGACTGTGACACTGAAATCTCCATCTCCATGGGGATGAAGCCACCCAGGAACCAACCTTTGCCAGTGACGTCCTCCCAGCCAAGGCCCTCTGCAGCTCCAGCAGATGACCACAGCTCTGTTCCACACTGCTGTCAGCCCTGCTGTCTGCTCTTGGCAGGGGATGGCAAAACTGTCCCACATACCCTCCGGCAGGAGCTGTTGGGAACACTGGGTTTCAGCACTCAGATGTGAAACCCACCCTCTGAGCAGGATACATCTGGCTCTGCCCAGCTCCTCCACCAAAAATGGTACTTCTAGGGCTGGCTGCCAGTCTTGCTGGAGGGTTGGGTTTGAAGAGGCCTTTGAAGATCATCTAGTCCAGTTCCCTTATCTCTTCTCCTTCTGATCTTTCTCATTATCAGGGACAGATGAGGTCCCCCCAGCCCTACTTGCACCCTTGTCCCCTCTCATAGTGTCCCCTAGACGCAGCTGAGTCCTAAGGGCTCCAACCTGAAACCTGTCGTCTTGGGCTCTGGTCTGCCACAGGACCACCATGCACCCACCAGATCAGCAGTCGCGTGGCAATGGGAACATAGCAGCAGCTGGGGACAAGGCTGGCTGGGAGCACCCACACTCCGGGGAGGAGCTGGAGAGGACGGGCAGGTGGGTATCGAGAAGGACAAAGGTGGTGGGAGGTGCAGCAGGACACTGAATTTGGGGCAGGGCACTGGCTCTCCCCAGCTCATGGGGCTACCATGTCCAAACCACTCTGGGCTGGTGACTCCTGGGGAAGGGGCTGTCCCCTGCCTTGCAGTTCTCTCAGGACTACTCTGAGATGTCCCTCTGCTGCCCCAGGCTTTTCGGGGGGCTGCTGCGAGACATCCGGAGGAAGGCACCATGGTACCGCAGTGACTTCTCTGATGCCCTGCACCCCCAGTGCCTCTCAGCAGTGCTCTACATCTACCTGGCGACAATCACCAATGCCATCACCTTTGGGGGCATGCTGGGGGATGCGACTGCCAACATGCAGGTTGGTGTGGTTGCAGAGTGCCCTGCACAAACCCCACTCAGCCCAGCCTGTGGGATTCCTGGGTGCCCACCTACCACTGGGCCCAGGTAGCTCATGGTGCCCCTAGGGCACCGCCCCCTGCAGTGTGGGGAGGTGCAGACAGCTGTGCCACTGTTGGGGCCAGGCCTGGGACCCCCGTCCCTGCCATGTGCCTGGCACCCCTCCCCTGCATTTCAGGGGGTGCTGGAGAGCTTCCTGGGCACAGCCTTTGCTGGCTCCATCTTCTGCCTCTTTTCTGGCCAGCCCCTGACCATACTGAGCAGCACTGGCCCTGTGCTGGTCTTTGAACGCCTTCTCTTCTCCTTCAGCCAGTAAGTACCCTGCTGGGGACAGTTCCTCAATCCACTGTCCCCTGGCTGGGGCACTGGCCACCATCATGCCAGGCAGGTGTCATTGTTGAGGCTTTGGGTCACCCTTCCCACCAGAGAGCACAGCCTGGACTACCTGGAGTTTCGCCTCTGGATTGGGCTCTGGGTGGCCTTTTTTGGTGTGATCTTGGTGGCCACTGAGGCCAGCCACCTGGTGCGATACTTCACCCGCTTCACCGAGGAAGGCTTCTGTGCCCTTATCAGCTTGATCTTCATCTACGACTCCCTGAAAAAGATGCTGAACCTGGCAGATGCCTTTCCCATCAACTGGCAGTACCGACTGGACAACATCACCTCCTACAGCTGCATTTGCAACTTGTCCAGCCCTGGTGAGCCCAAGCAGCAGTGGGGCTGGTGGAGAGCTGCCCTGGGACCCTGCCACCTGGCTAGGTGGGAGAAGGCACTGGAGGAGGAGGCTGCTCAATCTCATCCTAATCTGCCTGATCGCATTGGCACCTTCCTCCACTCCCCTCCACACTGTCCATTTGCCCCTGCCTCCTGGCAGTGCCCAGGCACTGGACAGGGAGCAAGGAGGGCCTTGGTCCAGCCCCAGTGGCTCCAGGTTGGGGGATACCAGGGGCTGGAAGTGGGCACCTGAGTGGATTTGCGCTGCTGCTTCTAGCCTGGTCTGTGAATCAGCAGGTGCTTCCTGGGGTCTGAAGATGTGACCACACTGATCCTGCAAATGGCACTCAGGCTGTGTTCCAAAAGCATCAGTGTTGGGCACAGCCTGGGGCTGATGGTGACTCTGAGTGGCTGGTGTTTTGGCCAAGCCCTTTGCAGGAGTGGGAGTCACTTCTCAGTGCTCCCTGGGCATCAGCCAGTTCCAGGGCCTCAGGGGTCCCATGGGGCTTCATCCAGTGTCCTGAGGCTCTGGGTAGAGCCTGGGGAGCTGCCCTGATGGCAGTCCCATTCAACCCTGATGGAGTGTCCTCATGGTGCTGGCACCCTGACCCCACCATCCCCTTGCAGGTCACAGCTCCACAGGGAATGACACGCAAGGGGTGAGAGGCTGGGGTGGGCCTGAGGTGCCTGTGCATGACACCTCCTCGCTGCCGGCCCTCTCCCTGCAGCCTCCCACCATCCAGGCTGGGCTGAGCAGGACCCAGTGTCTGGGTCGAGGTGGTCATCTCCTGGGGACCAGCTGCCAGTACGTGCCTGATGTCACCCTCCTCTCCTTTCTGCTCTTTGGGGGCACTTTCCTCTCCTGCACTGCACTCAAGCACTTTAGGAGCAGCCGATACTTCCCTGCAGCGGTAAGCATCCTTTGGCCACCCTGGTGGCATGGTCACCTGTGGTGGGTGTTGGGGATGGCTCCAGGTACTATGACCTGGGGGTGTTCTTCAGGCAGCCCCCAGCCCTGGCCACCCCAGGCCAACCCCTCTCCTTCTGCAGGTACGGAAGCTAGTGAGCGACTTTGCCATCATCCTGTCCATCCTTGCCTCCTGTGCCATTGATGCCACCCTGGGCCTGGAGACCCCCAAGCTCCTTGTCCCCAGTGAGCTGAAGGTGCTGGCAGGGTGGGCACAGTGCTGCCAAGGAGAGGGTTTATACCACCCACAGTGGCCTTCTTGCTATGCTGCGGCTGTCCTTCTTACCACTGGGTCCAGCCCAGTGGTCTGTGCCCCAGCAAACAAGCAGGGGTTGGACCTCAGCTGATTCCACGTTCTGCAAATAATCTGACTCAATCCAGAACTAACCGCGTCATGGTACAACTCACACTAGAGTGAGAGACACAAGCTCAAGTCCGGGCTTGGTCTCCCCACCCTGGGTGTGGAGTGGGGCTGGCAGCACCTCAGAGCAGCCCGTGCTTGCTGCTATCTCCTTGCGATTGCTATCATCGACACCCAATGCCACCTCTTCCACTAGCTCCCAGGGGCACATGCCCAGCTTCTGGCTTGCAGTGCCCAGGAGCAATCCCCTGCTCCACCACAGGCAGGGTGTCTGCCTAGGAGCTTCCGGAGGATGAGAGAGGATGCTCTTCCTCCCCCCCAGGTGGAGCATCCCTGGATGCCCACAGGGCTCCAGCCTGGGTACCCAAGGCTGGTCCCATCACCCAGCTACACTGCGGACCTCACAGGGGTTGGTAGCTGCCATAGCCCTTCTACTCTCCACAGACCACAAACCCAGCACGGGGCTGGATTATCTTCCCCTTTGGAGCCAACCCATGGTGGGTCTGCCTGGCGTCTGCAGTGCCTGCTGTCCTTGTCACCATCCTCATTTTCATGGACCAGCAGATCACTGCTGTCATCCTTAACCGCAGGGAGTACAAGCTGCAGGTGAGTCGGGGACAGAGGACGGGCAGGACACAGCCACTGGGGAGGATCCAGGTCTTGGCTGGACCCTGTGGGCCAGGGGAGCAGCCAGGGGGAGAGCAGCACCCTGAACCAGCTGGCGACGTGGGCAGACTCCACTGATGCCCCTCTGGTGCTCCTTGGGGGACGGTTTGCCCCCAGCCCCGCTGCCTCTCCTGTTGCAGAAAGGAGCAGGTTTTCACCTGGACCTCCTCTGTGTCTCCCTCCTGATGGTTGTGACCTCTGCTACTGGCCTCCCATGGTACGTCTCAGCCACTGTCATCTCCCTGGCTCACATGGAGAGCCTGAGGAAGGAGAGTGCAACTTCAGCCCCTGGCGAGCACCCCGAGTTCCTGGGCATCAGGTACGCAACAAGGCCAGGCCCCACTCCAGAGGATCGTCTGCCCACAGCTGTGGAGCCAGGGCTCAGGCATGTGCCCACACTGGCCAGCAGATCCAGCTGTGGGGCTGGTTGTGTCTCCCTGGGGATGCTGCCGGTCCCTGCGGCCATCAAAGCTGAAAAGTGCAGAGGCCCTGGGGGCTGGGAGGGCAGGTGGGGGCTGTGGTGCTCCATGGCACCTGTGACACCCGCGCTGCCTCCTGCAGGGAGCAGAGGCTGACTGGCCTGGCTGTCTTTGTCCTGACAGGGGTCTCTGTATTCATGGCACCCATTCTCAAGGTAGGGAGCCTGGCTGCTGGGTTTGGCTTCTTTTCTGAGGTTGGGGGTTGGCTATGTCCTCCAAGGCTGCAGGGCTCTTAACCCAGCCCAAACAGGCTGTTGGAAATGAAAGCAGCAAATGCTGCAGCTACATCTGGAGGCTTTCACCCAGGAGAGGATGCTCAGTGAGCGCAGCCACCTTGGGAAATTGTGCCCTGCTGACCCCTTGGCCCCTCTGTTTTGCAGCACATCCCAATGCCGGTGCTCTATGGGGTCTTTCTGCATATGGGGGTGGTGGCGCTGAACAGCATTCAGGTGAGATGGGGGTGCTGGTAGGGGCTGTTTTAGGGATGAGGGGTTTGCTCAACGCTACCTCTCGCTGCACAGCAGAGCCTGGATTTTAGCTCTGCATGACATGCAGCCTGTCATGGGTCTGTACCCCACCAGGACCAGGACAATGAGGGACAGAGGGACTTTTCTGGGGCAGAGGAAAGAGAAAGAGAGGTATCTGGGATGCTGAGGAGCAGGAGCACTGAGGCATCATGTGGGTTGGGAGAAGTGGAGGGACCGGTGTATAACGCAGATTTGTTCTCAAAGCTGCTTGGATGTACCTATATGGGAGCTGCAGAGCTGAGACCTGCTGGTCCTTTGGTCCTGGCATTGCTGCTGGTGTGCTAGCTCAGTTCCTCTCCTGAGAAACCCTCAGAGAGG
>VZRU01020320.1:19757-31763 GCA_013398155.1 Pedionomus torquatus | reverse complement strand
GTATTGAAAAAACCCCGAACATTTACTCATTCCTTATCATTCCTTATCGATGTTTCTGAGACAGAAACAAAGAGGAGGACATTCCAAAGAGGACATTCCAAAGAGGAGGAGCCCTATTCATCCTGTCATCATCCCTCAGAGCACTGCAAAGCACTGGCAATGTGGCAATGGGCACAGCTTTTTCATCTCTCTGTGCCTTCATCCTTTTTTCTCCATGTTTTTCATCTAAATGAGTGTTGAAATCTGGGGAAGACCATTTCTCTTACTGGATATTTTTCCAGTTGTACAACCCATTCTCTTATTTAGGTCTTCTCTTACCAGTATTTCTAGGAAAACTTTGAGTGTTGAGTAGTTCCACAGGCTCCTTAATCTGTCATCTTGAAATAATATATTACCTATTTGATCTTTTTGGTAACTGACAATACTGGGCCAATGCCTGATGGATAATACATTCAGAGTACTAGGTGGTAATGCTATCAAGAGCTACCGTTCCAGCAACTCCAGTCCACGTTTTCCAAATTTTTGCCATGCCTCCCTTACCTTCTGATATTTTTTGGAGCCTTGACAGCATCTGAGCCAGTTTCTGTTGTCGTTCAGCCAGCTCTCCACGACCACTGAAATCCACACGGAAAAGCGCCATTATGGAGTCAATGATCTGCATTGTAATTATGCTAGATAAGTAAGAATTGTGGAAGAAAATAGGAAAACATATTCTGAAAGCAGTAAGCATACAAAAAAAATAAATTAGTCTTGTACCAATAGCTTGAAGATACCAGCTTCCTCATGGAACTTGGCTGCTACATAGTCAAGCAATTCCATCTGATGCTCACCTGGTGGGAAGTACAGTTGCCAAGTGAAATTAGGACCAGAAAGAGCTCGGAAGGAACAAATGACTGAATTTTAAAATTCCCCTTTAAATGTCTGCACTGTTTATATTTTCTCTGCCAGCAGTTTTAAATTCGGTGCTCGATAACAAGCTACCTCTACAGTAATCAGCAGTGCCTGTGCTTCTGCAGGTTCCCGTTTCCGCCTGTCCAACTAACAAAACTTATTTGGGAAAAACTTCAAAACTATGCAAGAAGACAACTTTTGTGTTAAGTGTAGAAAAGCAATAGAAACATTTGAACTTAATGTTGAATTAAATGACATGCAGAAATTGTACTAATCATATTATGCATGTTTATCTTGTGCTCTGAAAAGTCCCATTTAAAACTTCCTGGAAGCTTTAATGCAGTGCCTCCTGGCTGTCCCTATCAAGTCTGTTCACAAGATCACAGGGAATTTCTCAACAGCATTTATAGAATTAGCTTACATTCAGGCAATCATGGTTACATTAATTGGTGCTTCTCTTACTAAGATGCTATACTGACACTCATCGTATACATGGCAGAGTTTACCTAAGCTGGAACACAGGAAGTTTCATTGCAATAGGAGAAAAAATTCTTCATGGTGAGGGTGACAGAGCCATGGAACAGGCTGCCCAGGGAGGTTGTGGAGTCCCTTTCTCTGGAGATCTTTAAGACCCGCCTGGCTGCAGTCCTGAGTAGTGCACTCTGGGCAATCCTGCTTTAGCAGGGGAGTTGGATTAGATGGTCTCCAGAGGTCCCCTCCAACTCTGACAATTCCCTGATTCCTTAATGTTGTGGCAAACTGCAAAACTTTATGTAGCAACAGCTGAGCTGGAATTCTTACACTAAGCCAGTCTGTACACCACCAGAAATGGGAAATGGAAGCAAGCTTTCTTTTGTTGGCAGCAAAACATTCTTCATGATCCTCAGTGGACAATCTGGGCAACCTCAGTTAACAAACTGGGAACTATTAAAATGGGAGCCTTAGAGAAAAAAACACAGAAATTGTGCCAGTTGCAATAATTGTCTTACTGGTATATGCACGTGCGTACAGCACATTGTCAAGTACTGCATCGGGGTCAAGATTGAAGCGATCAGCAATGTCACGAAGACGGTCCGGTCGGCTGATGTTATGGTTAAGGATTCCTCTTTGTACAAACCATGCTCTGAAAATAATAAAACGCCATTCCAAAATACAACGGGGTCGGGGGGTGGGAGGAGAAAAATACTTATTTTGATCCTAGAGAAGACTGACTTTTTGTCTTCAAACTGTTCCACATACTCTAAAGATAGTTTAAGGCTCACAGTGATAATTGTTTCATGTTTAGGATTTGACATGGGGAGAGTTGACATATGGATATCTGTGCTTTAGGAACTTAGCTGTGAGCAAAACCTATTTATACACAGTCTATCACAGATACAGCATCAAAAATAGAGTTTCAGTACTTAGATGAATTTCTCTTCAAGTAAATAGAAAAGCTTCTATCACCTGTAGAAGCCATATTAGATCTCAAAAAATAAAAAAAAAAACAAAAAACCAGTTATTGTAAAATCTGTATCTTACCTCTATTTTTTCCAGGTTGGATTACATCAAATGTCAGAGAAAAAAGTAACTGCCTTGTGGGTCACCACTGTGCTCTCCAGGCTTTCTTTGTCAACGGTAATACTTTACAGGTAGGAAGCTATCTGGAGCCTCTGACTTGCTTATAACAAAATGAACTGTCTTTCCAGTTCCTCCTACGGGTAGCTTTTAACAGTCCAAAAGATACAAAGTGTTTTCAGTATCAATGAAGATAATCTTTCCACCTGTGTAGCCATTTGGTCCTGGAAGCTGAGCTGTCACTGCAGTGAATCATCAAGAAGATCAAAATGGAAAAAAAGAGGAAAAATTTCTTCTTACTCCCTCTATGATTACTTTTTAATAAAAATATGACTGCTTATCCATATCACAAAGAACCACCAGTTGTAATCAATGTGGAAATCCGGTGTATCTCAAGTCTTACTGCCATCTTGAGAAGAAACTCATGCCACTTTTCTCAATTTGAAAGCAGATGATATTTAAATAATGGTGTCAAAATCGTGTTTTACTCAGTACCGTTACTAAATCTGTATATTTTATACCGAAAATAGGTCAGGATGTTATTAACAAGTTCTTACAAAGCATCCTCTTAATCCCCTGCCCAAATTAATGGTATTGATTTAGTAGAGTTGCTTTCTTTTCCCGGCTGTAACTCATATGATCACAAATTCTTTGAATATGTATTTTTCCTGATATGTGAATAATTACTGATTGTGGGTTTAGTCTCTCCAGAGTGAATAAGCTAAAATACTCAATTCAGTTGTAATCATTCATGCCAAAGGGTATGACTCTGTGGACCATCAGACTGTACTAAGCAGAAGAGGCCTTATTTTTCTAGGAGGTGCCGTAATTCCCTTTATAATATAGGGTTTATTTAAGGGAACATTTGTCTGTCCAATGTCTGGTAACTATATTCCAGCAGCATTAATAGTTACCTTGGTTATTATTTACTCCTATTTACATATTGAGAGATATCACTGGGAAATCAGAGTCCTGCTATATTTGGCACTGCTTGAGTACGGTGACTGCCAAAGTCTTTGTTTATCCAGTTACTGTACGCCAGTAGTATCCTTTCAGTGCCCTTTCAGAATGTCATATTCAGCTAAAACCTATCGAAACCAGGAAGCTAGTCCTTCTGTAACCCATATTGGTGTTCTGTTTCTCCAGATGGTGCATTTCACTTGTTTCTCTAAGACGGTCGATTATCTTCTCTCTCCTTATGAAAAAACTTATATCAATGTGAGCAGTATTAAAAAGTAATAATTTATATGAGTTCTCTACTCAAACATATTGGAGGGAAGAGTCACCAAGATCCATTTCACTGTGTTTCTAGAGATAAAAGAATCTGTCTTGTCTCTATGTGTTTAATTCTGGTATAGGTGTAAAGAAGAGATTCACTGAAAAGAAACATCTCTCTTTTAAAGTAGTACACCTACCACAAAGGGTATGAGAGAGCTGGGTTTTGCCAGTCCGGAACTCTGTGAAATTAAAAGAAAAATAAAATGGTCAGAGATTCTTCTTCTGAGTTGGCCGAATTCAGAAGTTACTGCATTTAGAAACACTTACTTAAAAAAAAATTCAACTCTGTCTCTACCCTTTAAAATTCATTTAACCCCAATGTATGAATCATATTCTGTGCAGTAGAAAAGTGTTACATGAAAAGCAAAATCTGAAGTGCTTGATTGTTCATGCTTGATGGCTAAGGTCATTTATTCTTTTCTGTGTAGAATTTAAAACCACATGGCACCTGTGGAATAGTGTTAACTGAGGGGGAAGGAGGAAAAATGGTTGATTCCACTCGTTTGGCCTAGTTTCACTTTCAGTGAAACGATCAAGTAGAAGCTTATGAGTTTATTAATCTCATTATATCAAATCATCTTAGTCTCCAGTTTATCTTTTCTAAAGGGAAGAGTACTCTATTTTACAAACTCATCATTGTTGCAGTGTTAAGCACTAACTGATCCAATTTACTATGACTTGACTTAACTGTAATTTCAAAACCTTATATGAACTGCAATATATCCTACATGTGCATAAATAAAGTATATTTTGTGGCAGTTTTGTTACTGGAAGGGAACACCTACTGCGTCAGGGAAATCTTTCCTCTCTATATGACGTGTTAGTAATCATGTTACTAATGCTATGTTGTATTGAGCGAGCACACCCCAAGTCTAATGATTACTCAGCTCAAACAGTCGGCAAGCAAATCAAGAGGAAAAATGGGAAAACACTAAGAGAAGTCGATTCTTTCTTCTTACACCCATGCAGGTGCTCATCTTTGACTACAATGTCATTAAGTTTGATAGAAGTAATCCAGCCCGATTTAAAATCTAAACTAAACTGCGATTCTTTGTTCAGAAATACTCATTTAATGTGGTTTTCTCACCTCCAAAGGCCTCAGTGATTGCCATGCTTTCAATCCCACCACCTAGAAGTTTACTGCATAAAGGGAGAGAATTATGATACAGTTAAACCCACAAAATCACAAGAAGAAAGTAAAAAAGAGAAATTTTTACTACTTTAAGGAATTTTTTTTCTGCCCTAAAGCCCCTCACTTAATGCATTAAGTGCAAGGTGCTAAATGTTCACTGATTCATAAAGAATTAAATATGTCTCAACCTTCCTTTCCATGTGCAAGAGAAAAAGCTACAGAAATTATTAGTGAAAAGAAAGAAGAGAAAATACCTTCAAAAAGAAAAAAACATCTCAAAGGAGGTCTTGAAGACTTATAATTTTGACCTGAGACCTGCAGGTTGTTTCGACTAGGAGAAAAAATGATAGGTTCAGGATTTCTGGATGCAAACTCTGTTTACAATGACTGTAGAAAAGGAGTTGGCCTTGTTGCTTATTGATGCAGCCATCTTTGAACCAGCACTAGCTCCAAATGCAAGGCAACCTAGGTGTCCTAGTCGAACACTTTGTTCCTTTATGCTTTTGTCTCTTCGTAAAGACAATAAATACAATTATTGGAACAATAAGGAATTACTGTTCAATTGAACAAAAGCTATTGGACTAAGGAAGGATTTAAGTAGCGATAAGCTTACTCAAATTCCTGGCTGCCAGTGGTAATGTGAAATACCATCTTCCGTTTTTCACTGTACTCAAAGGCGGTCAGGAAGCCTGGTTCCTAAGGATGACCAAAGAGAACATGAGAGATGTATTTTGGCTCTAACCTGAAGGTAAAGTGCAATATCCCACCTAAATATCTTCTCTCTAGCTTCATTTACAGAGGCTGGGTATGAAAAGCCCCACAGGATTTGTCTGGTTGGTGTACAGTATTAAGTATTATCCCTTTAGAATAACAAGCAGAATAATTTTCAAAATGTTCTTGATGATGTGGGCAAAACAATCTGTTAAGAGATATGTTGCACAGCATTTTGGAAAGGCCAGCGTAAATTTTAGCTATCAGAAAAGTGATTGGCTTACAATAAGTTTGTTTGCAGCTTCTTTAATCTTGTCCACTTTGGCCTCTGAAAGCCCTTTCACATTGCACAGTGCCCGTCTCGTGGTCATCTGGATTCCCTTGATAGTGCAGATCCCAACTGATTTCAGTTTTTTAATATCGGCTACGTTCTGTGAAGAAAGTTCCCTTCTGTGAGTACTCGTGACAGTTAACAAATAGAAGGCAATGTAAACCTTTGAAACACATTTGATCATATGTATGCACATATGCATGTGTATTTTCACCGAGAAAGAAACAGATATACAGTAAACTTTTCATTATGTATTTTATGACACCAACAACAGAAAACGTTGAGTAGCATTGGCGTGAGGGATCCTGGTGCAGAACCCAGAGCCTGGTGTTTTTGAGAAGAAGGGGTCTTGGGTTCAGCTGTATTTACTTGTCCACTGCTCAGTGTCAGTCTTTCTAGATCCAAGCTGGTAGCAAGGAAACAGGGGGGATTATTTCAGGTAGTGTGGAGACCAACCCAGGAAACCCTATAACCCTCAATCTGTCCTTGGCCCCTTAGCACAGATCATCTCTAAACCAGATAATCTGATCGTGGATAACTGGGAGCTGACTCGTGTGGATCGTCACAAACCAGCTCTAACTGCTGTGCTGTTTCTGCATGTTCAAAGTGTGTCCAGTTTAAAAGAAACACATCCTCCAGATCTGACTGAACTTTGGGCTGAAATGAGTTTTTCATAAATTGCATAGAGCGTGATTTCAGTCAGCACCCTGCTGATACATTTCACCTCCTCTCACCCCATTTTATGATTCTGACATCACTGGAAACTTAAAGGCAAGCAACAGATTATTCACAAGAAAGCATACTATGTGGAAAGTTTGGGGTACTTGGATTTACCATTTCCAGCCAGGATTTCTCTTTGAAAAAAAGTATGAACTTACAAACTGAATCTATTTATCTAGAGTACGTGGGTGCATAGGTCATAAGAATGGAGCGGTGCTATGTTAGAAATTAGTCATGTTCATTTGGAAGCTTATTTCTCATCCTGTAATGTGTTTTTTGATTATTACATTAATAGAGATGGATGAGGTAAAATCAGTCATGAATAAAAATGACTTTTCCACCCAAAAGACTATGATAACCAGAAAAGTAAAAAGGACTGAACTCTTCTATTGTCTTTTTCTATCAATGCAACAGACTACTGTTGTAAAGATCTTTTTTTTTTTTCCCTAGACCAAAACCTTAAATGTATTACCCCGCTTCTGCATTCCTTCAGTGGTTTTGTCTTTCTGGTTCACAAACCCAGTTCACAGGGTGGCTACAAAAGCAGATGTGCTAGAAGAAGGGATGGCGTGCTGTAGGGGCAGGAACAATCAGCAAAAGCTACAAGGTCACAGCACCTTAATTCCTACCAAACGCTTGTGGTGAACATCAAACCACAGCCTAGGTTGTGCTAATCTGACTCGCTGTGGCCACAGTCAGATCTAGTAAATGGTTCTCTCTCTACTTCTAGGAAAAAAATTCTAAACCAACAAAAACTATTTCTTTAAGCAAATGAATTTAAAAGGTATGTATTACCATATGTTCACACAGAGATTTTAACTGGCACAGCTGAGAACAAAAATTTCCCCTGGGGTTTGGGAATAACCACTTGGAAGGAAGAAAGGAAAAAAAAAAAAAAAAGAAAAAGAAAAAAAAGAAAAGAAAAGAAGCAAGAAAATCTTCTTAGCCAGAAGAACAGCCGAAGTCATCATTCTGTATTTTCAACATCTTGCATACCTTACTATAATTCTCTGCATACCATGCCTCATTTAATATTGACAGGCTAGAAGCTTCCACAGCTCATGAGGTTACCCTCTTTGGTCAACTTGTCAATTGTTTTAACACAAGAGTTTGTTTATTTTTCCTATGTTGCCTCATGACAACCCCACGAATTCCCAACCTCGTGATTCTTCTTCAAAACTCTCTCTAAAACTGTCAATGAATTGCCAATAAAAAAAAGTAGACAACAATTACACAGCTGACGTGCTTAGCCTGGTGATTATACTGCTGACTAATGCTGTCTCATTGTGTCTGTGCCCTCCCTGTCTGTATCCATCTGTAGTCATTTAAATGAGAGTTAAATTTTACATTATATCACACAAATTCAACTTTTTATTCTGCTTCTAGAACACTGAATGTAATAGAGTCCTGATCCATGAGCCAATCTCCCAGATAAACATATAGTACTAGTAATTCAAATAAACAGGTGATGTGTATGTGATAATAATAATGACGGTGATAACAATTATAGGAATTCATATTTGAGGAAGAAAACTATCCATTTTTTTTCACTAGCTAATAATATTTTCCTCACTCCCACTCTACCCCCTTCACTACCACGCTGAAAATAGTAGAGCTACAATTGTGACAGTGTCATTTCACAGGCACCAAAAATGCAGGAGTAATTACAAAGATTGGCAGGAACAGGAAGTAATCTATCACACAGTTTTCAAATAAATTAGCAAGTAGTTGGTTTTTCTAGAGTGCTGGGTGCTAAGTACTTTGAATATCTTGCCATCTTATGTAGGAATCTGATGGGAATGAGATTTTCTGAAAACCTGTCTCATCGCCAGAGGCAAAATTTGCCGTCACATGAATTTAGTGCAAGGAGGAATTCCTTTTTTTTTTTTTTTGTATCAAAGTGTATACACTTTTGGGAATAGCCTTGCAATAGCTTTACATGGACAATTCTGTGCTGTAAATTCACTAATTTATATTATACTTACAATTCCATGCTAATACTTACAATTCCATGCTTCTGTAACAGGTCAATATCCTGAAAAAAGGATTCCTAAAAAAAAATAGCAGGAAAAAAAAATAGATTTTGCTTTTTCTTGCAATTACATCTATCTCATTATGTGTCTGTTTCACATCTGCAAACATTTAAATGATTTTCCATAATAATACGTATCTTGTTGGACTACTCAGATAAGCAAAGCCATAGTGAGCCAAGAAGGCCTACACATTTCCTATCATCTTATTCATGCAGTGTATCTTCACAGGCAAGCAATCCTCTGCTGCGCTAATAAAACCTGTGTTATGATCATCTTCATCCTGATTTTTTCCACTTTCTCATGTTTTCAGCCTGACAGCCATTCCTCAGAAGCATAAAAATAACTGAGAGTCCCCTGGCATTAAATATAGAAGTGCACAATATAAAGAAATAATGATAATCCCATTAAAAAATGTGTGTAGCTTTTAAAAGGTTAATGAGTATTTGAAGAGAAAGGCTGCACAGGGAATAGGAGAATGAGATTTTCTTGGTACTACACTGGAACAAAATTTTAAATGCACTGAACTCCCTAATGGTCTTTGGGGACCTCCTGTCTCTCTGTGGATTTCACAGTATCAAAATACCTTCAAATGTTTGCTGGACATATTTTTCAATCAACCGTAAATTTACCTCATCATCCTGGTATCCTGGTTCTTCTTGGACAACTTGATCCTCCATGGCCTTCATCATGGTAGAGCAGGCAATAAAGTATTGATCACTACTGGGAAATGCAAACAAAGATATTATTTGGGTGTCAATAAATGCGTAAATGACTGTAAAAGGTCATTTTAAAAGTCCTTGAACTACAGAACCTTCTCAGTGTGGCATCACATACGGATTTAAACTTGGATTCTGCTTCCAATGATTTGTTACCTGACCTATCAGACCAAAAGGAGAAAATATACTGTGTTACTCCCAGATTTGGCTATAAACAGCTTAACAAGAATTAGGAAAAGAAATCTCATTCCCTTGTGATAATCTTGGTTCAGAGACAAGTTTGGAGGTGGGAACATTTTAAATGATTTATCATTACTGGAATTAATTCTGGTAAGAAAGCTACGGGCAGTCTGTACTTTTATAACAGAAGTCAGCAGAGTTGCAGAGAGAATGGGTAATGGGAAGGCTGAGCAAGATTTTAGCTTCGTTATCTTTATGTGACAGAAAGCCCCCAAAACAGTGCTATAGAGAAGGCTACAAGTCCTTAGTTACTTACCTTGAGAGAAGACTGTAAAGCTGTATTTGTTTCCAAGTTCTTGGTGGAGTTCAGAATAATGCTGAAAACGTGGAAGTAGTGCCTCTAAGAATTATGCTTGCATGAAGAGAATAAAAAGGAAAATAAAAACCTGAGGCTTTTATTATGCAAAAAATATACCCAGAGAGCTTATTCATGGTTTTTCATGGCTAATTTGCCATGCCTGTATTCTGCTACAACCTTACTGCCCCTCTTTATGTGACTTCCTATAAGCAAGGCCTAACGTCAGAATAGGCACTAATTGATAGCATGGTCAAATAGAAAGCAAAATATTATCATCTCCTTCAATTTTATGAATGCAAGAAAAATGAATACAAGTAGCTCCTTAGAAATATGATCTTATAACCTGCTATGTCGTTTTTGTGGGTTTGTAAATGGATAGGTTGCTTCTGTCTTAACTGTGAGATGTATACATATGTTTGCTTGCTCATCCTTGTTCATAAAATCCATGAAAGCTAAGATAGGCTTATTGTAAAACTACAAGATGGGCTATATCTAGCAGAGGGTGGGATAATTTAGACTAAATCTGCAAATAGGGTTTTTTTTCAGCTTCCAAATGGATACTTAAAGTCTGCCTTATTTGCTTGCAAGAATCTTGTGTATAGAGGAGAAGTGAGAAATAAAATACAATTTTAGAATTATCATATTTGCTTTTGGAGTGAAAATATGATGGAGTCATTTCTGTTAATATTTAATGGAAATATTCCTGTAAAATCAGTTGTTTCTGATACTGGCAGGATATATTTCATTTCTGTGTCAGAACCCCGACAATTATGGAATGAGAAATAATTCCTAATATCATTCAGAAAAATAATTACGGTAAGACATTAACTAAAAAATATTTGAATTTTTTTTTAACCCCCTTATCTTCAAATACTGAAGAAAAACCTCCAAGTAATGCAAAAAGGCATTACAATTCTGTGTAATTACAGTCCTCTTCTCCCTTAAAAATATCCTCCTGAAATGCATGTAACTCTGCACTCCAAGCACAGCTGAACAGGTCATTGGATCAGTCTCCTACTCCCCTATCCTTAGGCAACTGGTATCTTGCAGCAGAAAAACAAGGCAGACCCAGACACGTGCCTTCCTACAGGCTAGGAGGCGAAATGGAATAAATTCATTCCACACCCTACTAAAAGCCTGAGGGATGAATAAAATTCTCCTGTTCAGTGGAGGGTCCTCCTGTTACTGGTGTGTTGGTGTACCAAAGACCCGGAGGATTTCATCCACTGCCACCTGCAATGATGCAGATAAAAGGGTGAAATTCTGAGACAACACAGCAAATCCATGATGAAACAAGGAGCTTTGTGAGGAAACATGAACACTTTTGTGCCACCTCGGGTGCCCTAACCCTCTTGATCCTGCCCTGGGGGTCTTTGTTAGGATAGGTGATGAAGACCTGCATGCTGCGCTCCATTGACAGAATCATAGAATGGTTAGAGTTGGAAGGGACCTTAAAGATCATGGAGTTCCAACCCCCCTGCCATGGGCAGGGACACCTCCCACTAGAGCAGGTTGCTCAAAGCCCCATCCAGCCTGGCCTTAAACACTTCCAGGGATGGGGCATCCACAGCTTCTCTGGGCAACCTGTTCCAGCGCTTCACCACCCTGAGAGTCAAAATTTTCTTTCTAGTATCTAAATTAGACGAGATAATCTTTCAAGGGACACAGGCTGTCGGTGTGACAGGGACCTGGCCCGAGGCCACAGCCCTGGGTTTAACGATGACAGCCGGTTTTGAGGTGACAGAAACACGGCAGCCGCCGTTGGGCTGTCCCATCCCAAGGGGCACCACGGCGGCATGTCACATTTATTGACTCGGGCAAGAATAAACACTGAATCCTGAACTGACACACGGGTTTGTTGCAGCTGCCTTTTCAAGGGATGTAAACTTCTGTTCCCAAAGGGTGAGGGCACCACAGAATCCCACACACAGCCCTCTCCCGTGGAGCACCAAAATTCTCCGTCAAAATTACAACAATAATTAAAACGCAGCTCATCCCCGGACACCTCCGGGACCTGAGTTGGCTACGACAGCCCAGGCCGCACTCACAGCCCGGCCGCCGCCTCTTCTTCCTCCTCTTCCTCCTCCTCCTCCTGAGGG
>VZRU01020318.1:2701-27682 GCA_013398155.1 Pedionomus torquatus | reverse complement strand
CCACCCACCCACCCCAGCGCAAATAATGCCAGCTTCTGGCAGTTCTTGTTTCATGTGAATCAACATGAATCCATGTGAATCAATGAGAACTGAAATTATTGGTTATTTTGAGTGAGTTCATTGGGTCTTCTAGCATTTATTTTTCAAATGAGTTATTAGTATGACTAGAATTACTGACACTCTGTAGAAATGAAGTTATTTTTATGTATTCCAGTTTAAATGAGTGTGCTATCCAGTCTGTGTCTACAAATTGTGTTGTATAGAGAAGTGATTTGCCCTAATTAACTGATTGAACAAGGTTATGATACAACTTACAAAACTATTTAATTCCCACATAAAATTAGAGAGTTGCAAGTGCTGACTATAATTAATAAAATTCTGCACAAAAGGAAAGTGTTACAAAAAAACACATACCCCAGTGTTCTAATTGCTAGAATGTCTGTAGCATTACAGCTTACAAGTGTCTCTTCAACTTATGGAGCTTTGTAATTACAGTCGTCTTGGGCTAAGTGCTGACAGTGATTCAATCTGTCCTCATGTACTTTGACTCTAGACAATTTTTCTGAAGGATTCTGAGTTGGAAAATGACTTGTGGTTTTACTTTTTAAAATTCACACCATTGCATTTAGGAAGTAGAGAGTATGCTGGATATCAGAATTATTTTTTCTATTACTTTCAGCTGAAAAAAAAGATCTCTCTTGTGATTTCTTTTAGCTTATCGTTTTTCTGAAAACTTAAGAAATTCAAGACCGCAATTGTCTGTACTAAGAGATTCTAAGAGTATGATTGGTTGCTGTGTTGCATATGGTGAGACCACTAGCATGGATGAAGTGTATGGTAGTACCTGTGTTAAGAGTGCAGCCTGCCCTTGTGGCATTGCTTAAAGAATGCCTTGTTCACACATTGTTGATGCCTTCACTGCTTGGTCTCCTGCAGCTTAGACTTCTTGCTGAGCATTGTGAAGCTCTAGAAGCAGAAAAGATTTTGGTCGAGGAAAAAAAGTCCTCTAGTTTGTCTTACAAATCTTCGTATTCGGCCCTGTGCATGTAAGGTGAAGTGCTGCTGGGAATTGACCATGTTGTGTCTTGTGTATATGGAGCACTTTGAATAAGAGGATTGGTTCCCAGCTAGAGCTCTCTGAAGTGACACCTGACCATATGGAACCTTGTTGCTCTGTCCGTTTGTAGAGGGATCTGGCTGAGGACTGGGACTGTATAGCAGCTGCTTCCTTGTGAACAGGTGAGGTGGGACAAAAAGGCACCTCTGGCTATTGCCAAGGCAAAAATGTCAACACACTGTTGCTTGCTGTACACTACCAGCAACACAAATGCACATAGAAGTGCATTACCTATGTGAAATATTTTTGTAAAGGTTGCATCATAAATGCCATTTCCTTTCATCTGGAGACTCCACTTCAGCTGCAGATAGTGAAACAAAGGCTTGTTTTGCTAGTGCACTTTACAGGTACACAGCAGTTATTTTTCAGGTTACTGGCACACATTGCTTACATTAGGATAACATTTAGAGGCCAGTGTCACAAGAATTTTAAGGTCTTACCAGTCAAAGAAAAGTTGGCATAACAAATGGGGAAAAAATGGTAGACTTTTTTTTTATCCCCTGTCTTCTGGGCCAGGTTGTTCGGAAATATTATACATAGCTTTTTCCTGTATCTGCTTGTAAAAAGTCTCAAGTGGTAGATTTCCTTTTGTTTCTTGTTTATGGCACATGTTTTGTAGCTTAGCATCTTTAGGGATCGCTCTCAGAACTGTTCAGGAGGAGGTTTGTCATGTCTGAGCAGAGGATTTATGTATTCATAAGACTCTTGAAAAGGACTGCAAGTTGTATAAGCTCAACAGCCCACAGAGTTGAGAAGGAATCTGAAATACTATGATGCATCAGTGGCTCTATGTACCCGGTGGCTTCAAATTGGTGTTGTGATAGAATGACATTACTCGGTAATGTGTTTTTGCAGAATTGTGATTGTAATGTTTTCCTAATTCTTTTTGTATTATTTCTGAGCTTCTTTCATAATGACGGCTCCTGAATCTCTGCTGCCTCTTAGTCATTGGGATTCATGCTACTTCTCAAGGATCTGTCAGATGCACATGCTTCATCTGTTAAGACAACTAGAGTGAAGGTGGTAAAAGTTTGGATAGTCAAAAGAGATGATATCTCTTTCTAATCTCTATTTTAATAGCTACAGCTAGCTTTCTTAGCCTGTAGTGAAGACTGTTGCCCTCAGGTTTACAAAGGTGATCTCAGAGGAAAATAATGCATTACCATGATTATAAAAATATAAACAAAGTCTTTTTCCTCTTCTTTTTATTTTCTTATTCCTTTTACTGCTTTTAACTGTTATATTGTGACATTACTGCACACATTTTAAACTCACAGAAGTTGGGAAATTCAAATGTATGCTTCCCTTAATAGCTATAAGTCTGCTATATTGCACATTACACTAGTAGTAAAAATCTTCCCTCCCAGACAGCAACTTTTTATATGTTTTTTTTTACTCCTTAACTTTCTCAAATACTGGTTTTAAGTTGTGGCTTACAGGGAATTTTTACTGGAGAGTTCTGGATGAACTCCATTTGCCTGATGAACTGGGGTGCGAGTGGAAATGTCTTCCAAAATCTTAGTGAAGCTTTCAAAGCCTGAAAATTTCCTTGTTGTAGACTTTCATCTATAAATAGATAACCTCTTAGTTTAATTGTGTAGTATTTAACTTTGCCTTTTCATAATGATATCTTCTTCTGAAGTAGGTTTTTAGTTATTGCCTGTGGCACTGCAGTTTCGATAAAGCTCTTACAGCTTCATCTCTTCTCTTCTTAGTATTTGTATGTAAATAGGTTTGATGATTGAACATCTGCAGAACTGTCTAATACGTAGTCCTCATTTTTTTTGTATTAATTTTTCTTCTGAAGCCGAGCTGCTTTTGGTTTTAGTGTAGTTCGGGAGTGTTCCTGTTACAAAACTTAATCCCAGGGTCAGTTCTTTATTTGAATTCATCAATATAATGCTACAATGAAATATATAGGAGGGGCATATGTTTTATATGCACTTCTTTTCCTTTGCATTGAGGGAAAGAAGAAAAACAGTTTAGAGGTAGAGAGATCAGTGCAGTTAATACTACTTTGAGGATGTCTTTGGAAGAAAAAAAAAATCTCAGATCTTACCTTCCACCATGAATTAGAAAAAATAACTTTTGAGAGAGAGATGAACTTGTCATGATGTTCTCGTCTGGATTGACTTCTGTTAGGAGGGGAGAAGATATTTGTGGTCCATGTAAAAGTTAAAGTAGTGGTTTTGGAGGAAAGGAAGCTGTTCTGTAAATTGGCCTGTATGTTCTGTAAATTGGCTTGTATGGGGATTTGGGAAAGCAGCAGGAGCAGCTCACTGCAGCCAGAAGGCTGCTGCAGAAAGTGGGCTGGCAAAAGTATACCATGGGTATTACTTGTGAGGAGTTTTCGAAGGGGAGAATGAGAACTTGAAGGTATGAGGGAGTTGCGGTGAAGATGAGCTGTCACCAGGGAAGGAGGGAAGCTTCCCAGGAGCTGCTGTGCTGGAGCATTCAGAGGGACCTAAACAGGCTGGAGGAATGAGCCAGCAAGAGCTTTGGGGAGCTCAAGAAGGAGAAATACGAAGCCTTGTTCCTGCAACTGAAGAAACTCTTGAGACAATCAACGATAATAAATCCCAGCTGGCGACTGGCTGGGAAGCAGCTCTGCTGAAAAGGCCCTGGAGGTGCTGGTGGGCACAAACAGGACATGAGCCAGCAGGGAAGGTCAGCAGCATCCTGTAATGTGTGAGGAAGCACAGCTAAGAGACTGAGCAAACTACTGTACTTG
Organism: Pedionomus torquatus; assembly: GCA_013398155.1. Classification (NCBI taxonomy): domain Eukaryota; kingdom Metazoa; phylum Chordata; class Aves; order Charadriiformes; family Pedionomidae; genus Pedionomus; species Pedionomus torquatus. The sequence goes on along the minus strand of VZRU01020318.1, from coordinate 23,834 downwards.
TTCCACTGCATCTAGAATACTGGCACCCAGTACAGGAAAGACATCAGTAAACTGGAGCAAGCTCAGCAGAGGGTCACCAAGGTGATTGGGACTGGAGCACTTGAAGGCTGAGGGAGCGGGGTGTGTTCACCATGGAGGAGGTTTAAGGTGGGCCAGTAGCAACCTTCGCCTCCCTTTCTATAGCTTGTGAGCTGAACTAAGTCTGTGCTGTTTATCCATGGAGAACTAGCAGGACTTTCTTTTTATTTCTGGCTTGCTCATGCCTGACTTGTCCTGACTTTGTCTACCATGTGTGTCTTTTGCTTGCATAGCCTTGAACTATACTTTGGCTTGCCTTCCCCAGTCTTCTTGTGAAAGTGTACCACTATTACCATCTTATTTGTCAACTTTTAACATGGTTTAGAACAAAATTTCTTCCATTAATATTCTTTATGCTTTATACATGTACCATTCTGAAGGAGTATTTTCACTGTATGGTGACTGACAGCTTTGATCTTACTTGGAGTTCAGCTGTGTCTTTAAAATAGCCTGTTTAGATATTGTGAAAGCTATTGCCTGACAGTTTTAACTGTACACATCAGGAAAGAAAACCAGAGTGAGTTTCTAAACTGCAATTGTGTAGTGTTAGTTGACTTTCCTGATGTTTAGATTATTCAGTCTAGGTTGTTTTAGGAGAAGGAAGAAAATTTTGCTCCCCCAGAATTCTGTTAGAAGTTAACCATGTCATTAAAACATAGCTTTGATTTGTTTATGCAAAATCAGATATAACTTTTCTCCTCTGGTGGCAGAGTTGCTTCAAAAGACCTGTCATCACAATGTGCGCAGCAGGAGTTCGGAAGAGTAGACAGCTGTGGCAGCCAAAAGCAGCTGGGATACCTTTTCCACTAGTTTATGTGGATCTTCTCTACCAACATGTGTGGTGTTTTTGGCACTCTGTTTTAGGCATCAGCTGTAGTTCAGACTTGATGAATTTGTCATATGTCCCTGTGGATATTCCTGGAGAATGAAAAGCTTTTCTCTCTGGCTGCCACTGTTGTATTACAGTGTACATTGCATATTTTTAGGTTTGAAATTATTCAATCAGTCACATAGTTTGCATGTACTAATTTGCTATTAAACTGCTATATTGGTGGAAAAGAATATTTTCATGCAGTGTAAAAAATGCAGCACATACCATAGATTTGTAAGACTGCATATCCGGGACGCATTTCTTATTATATTTCGTCCTCAGTTATAGAATAATTGTGACATAATAAAACTGTTTCAGAGATTTAAGATTTCAGAGCAGCAGAAACTGGCATTGATTTCCCCATTGCTGCCTGGGAAGTTACAGACTTTGGACAAATGAGTGTCAAGAATAAATTAAGAAGAAATAATTCATAAAACTTCCCTTGCAGATCTTGTATTATATACAGCTGTATTTATTACATATAGTCTACTACTGTAGTAGTCCACTACTGTATGTAGTGGGATTATGGCAGTGCTAATTTGAATGTGAAGGATAAAATAATATACCATGTACATACTGTGAAATACAGAAAATGTAAATTCTACAAGGTGTGCAACTGTCAGCTAGAGGAAAGAATATTTGGATGTTCTTCTTGCAAAACATAAACCATTGCTCTTATCACAAAATATAAATTTGAGATAATTTAAAAAATGAATGTAATAAAATTAGAATCAATGCTTTGAGTGAACAAGAAAAACATTTGATGGAAACACTACCTTATTTCATGGTTCAGTATTTCTTGTATATAGCTTTCTCACCTCTGACAGATCAATTGCTTGGTGTCTTTCTTAAATATGCTGTGTTCAGAACTATACCAGTATGTAACATGCAAGCTTTTAAATGTGGAATTAGTGTTTATAATGTTATTTTGTCAGCAAATGAGACGTGATTTGAAAAGAAAAAGCAAAGGCTTATCTATTCCCAAAATATTTTTAGAAAAAAACCCAAACCCACTATTAAATATGTTCATGTCTTTCAGCAAAAAGATATTGTTTCATAAATGTGTTGGAGTAAATTGGCTTTTTCTCTGGAGTCTGCATTCAACGTGCACAAGTTTACAAGGAAAAGGATTTAAAAAAAAATAATACATTTCTAATCCTCAACGAGATGAATCTTGGAGACAGACCTGCTGTATGAAATGCTTAGAAGGGGAAAAAAAACGAACCACGCAGAGTTGCCATTGGTAAAAGGAAGAATTGAACTCTGACCTTAAAACTGAATTAGCCCTTCCTCTTTAAAAAGCCTGTCCTTGGAGAGAAAAGTAATCTGCAGGTTTGAATAAATGCAGTTGGTAGGATACAGAAACTACAATAGCATGGACCTCTTTTGTCAAAGCTAAGAATGGGAAGAATCACCAAGCTAACGTAAACAATAGAGTGAAAAGAGCAATACAGGAAGAGTCAGCTCTTTTTGAAGAAATAGAGTTGAATACCTCCGTCTTCTGTCAATTTACTGGGCTCCAGTCATATTTATTCTGCTGCTGAAAAGAAAAGGGTAAAGCAGGGGGAGGGGAACAGTGGCTCAGGGAAAAAATAGAACCAAATAAAAACCTGATGCTAATATGTGTGTGGAGTTATGGTATGGTGCAGCTGAGAAGTTTCCTTCACTTGGAAAGAGGGCCACCTACCTTAGGGAAATGCCATGATTCGTCCCTGTATCTGGAACTATAGGTAGGTGCCCACCGTGTAGTAAAGCAGTCTAAAACCTGCATGTCTCTGACCTCTGTGGGATTTCAGTTTCTAAAACAAAGCTGCAAAGTTGTGTAGCATGAGCACAGAGGCTAATGAACTCTGGATATAGTAGCACGGAGTGTATGTGGCACATAGAACAAGCCACCTGTGTGTGCTAAATTCATCACTTCCAGCCCAGTTAGGCTTATGTACTGGGGGGGGGGTTCTGATGTGCCCCAGTTCAGCTGGATTTGCTGTACAATCCTGGTAAACAAAAGTGTGGTAGAAAATGGAAGCCCTGCCTCTTTGTAAATGTGCGTTCATGTCTGTATCTCTCTTCCCAGTCTCATCTGCCTTTTTTTTTTTTTCTGAGTTTATAGATTGCAGTGGTTTTTTGATGCCTGAAATCTTTCTCAGCTGACTTGCTTCCATTTTAACAGCAACTTTTCCAAAGTTTTGTTGCTCTCTGTTTTCTCATGAGTCACTGGAGTTACTGATATGGAAATTTGAGGGGAAAAAAAACCCCTCTGCTAGAACATAACTGTCAGTTAGAAAAAACTTGTGGTAAATGTTGAGATAAATGCAGCAGTTCGATAATTTCTTTGCCTTTATAAGGCACAGTACTTGTATTTGTTTTCAAATATAAAGAGTTTTTCTAAACTCCTCAGAATGAGAAGCAAAAGCAAGGACAGTTGGATGCAGTCGTGTGGGGGCAGGAAGGAGTTCTGAATATTTTTATAGAGCTGTTGAGAAGTTGAATGACGTTAACAGTCAGTTCTGTTCTGCCTGGTGTTGGGCTTTTTTTATTTTTTTAATTTAGCAAGAAACATATCTGTTAAGAGTGACTTTACATAACTGCTGATCTCTACTATGAGATATTTTGCGGTTTTATCTTTTCCTTTGGTGGTTTTCTTTAAGCATTAATAAGAGATAGTTACTGAGTGCTGCTTGACTCTTGGAGAGAGCTTTAAAAAATCAAAAATTCATCTCTCCACTTATTTCTCTGGTGAACTTAAATACTTTTAAAATGGGAAATTGAGCCAGAGCAGAAAATACTTTTAAAAGAATTTTCTGTGGCTTTTCCATACACTTGACTTGAAATATTTATTTTTTTCTGCTGTGAGAGGGGAAAAAGGATGGAGTAGACATTTTCCAGTCAAGATAGCAGTGCACGATGATTCTTTCCCATGAACCAAAAAATCTTCTCTTCTTTAGTACTTCATGGCGAGGTCTAATATGAAAAACTTTGAAGTATGCTTATAGTATTTCTTGAATTAATGCACCTGGACAACTGTAGGTTTCATTCCTGCAAAATCACGTGCTGAAACATGAGGTTGGTCTTGGTAGGTTTGGCCAGAAGATGTATTGCCAACAGCAGTTGTCAAGGGAAAAATGAAATAGGTACAGGTAAGCACATCACAACATTTCCCTCAAGATTCTCCGGTGTCTATACTATATGGCTCGTATTCCTGATCTAGATATTTTCTAGATGCAGTAGACTTTTATTACAGCTTATTACCAGATTTCTTCCTGTTTGAAGCCAAATACACCTTTCTCCCCCCTCCCCAATCTTCTATGTCATACAGTGAGAAGCTAACAGCTTAACTGCATATGGTGTAAAACAGTATCTGCTGCTGTTTATTTTAAATCAGGCCCTGCTAGTCTCATCAGTGCTTACAGTGTTGTAGGAAGTAGAAACAGTGAAATGTCATTTTCTATTTAAATACAAGGAAGAAATGAGCAGCTTGATATCAATCTCAGCATGTTGCTGGTTTTCTTTCTTCCAGGATTCTTCAATCTGCTCTGGCTTTCACAGAAGGGATGATCACACACTTCTTACCTTTGATCATTTTCATTGCTTATCTCTTTACTTTCCAACTTTTTTGTGTTGTACCCTGTTGGGTAAGGCAGGCAGAGTTGTATGTTTCTTCCTCACTTGATGGATTTTGGAGGTGACGGGAAAGGGGAAAGCAAAGCAGCTGTCAAAAAAAGAGCAAAGGCTGGGAAGTCGAGTGAGATCTTTCTCAGCAAGCATTTTTTTAACCGATAAACTTTAATTGAATCTATATGCCTTAGTGGGGTCTTGGAGAAGTTAATTTGGATGGAGTCTGTACTTAATCCACAACTTCTGTTAATAGGAAAGGATTCTTTTTTAAAATGTATTTAAAAAAAAATCTTGAAGCTGTTGGAATTTAAAGGCTAACCCAGGTATGGTTTGTGTGACAGGAGTAGGAAAGAAAATACGTACTTTTAGATGCGGAGAAGAAACATGGATTATTTTATGAAATGAGTTGTGGTTAAGGGCCACTTAGCTGATTACATCAGCCTGTGAAAAGATGTAATTTTAGTAACTTGATTTTAGGCTGGGTTGGTAGCTCTTGCTTGCACAAAACGTACTGCTTAGTCAGTAATAATTGTTTATCAAGGTCAGGAAAGTGCCTCAAATATATTAAGAATAATTGGAGAGTAGAAGTGTATAATTCATCCTGATATTCAGGTCATGTGAGAAAATTTGCAGGTTTTGCCAACTTTAACTTCTGTGCTACTGAAATCTGTTAAGAAACAATTTCTTAACTGGAGCTGTAAAGAACTCACCATCTATGGCGAGTATGCAGGACATGGCAGCGTCATTAAGAACATGTTCGATGTAGAGTTTGGCAATGCAGGCTTGGATCATTAGATTTTATTGATATTAAAAGAACCAAAGAAGCAGAAACCTAAAGAAAATAATAAAAAGACCCTCCCCAAAGGAAAACTCCAACAAACCAAAGAAACAAACACCCCCTTCTGCCCCCCCCCCCAATGCCTGCTTGGGAGGTGAATGGAAAAATTTTAATATGAGAAGAAATTGAGTGATAAAGTTTTGGCCAGGATTTTTTTTTTTTAATGTTTAATAGAACATAGAAAAATACAGCATTATTGATTGTAACATAAAGACTTGCTCATATTGTCTTGATTTTGGAATGGAGTGTGGCTTTTCTGTTACTTGACATTTCAACTGATAATGAGAGCTTTTTCACTACAAACTGGGCCTTCCATAATAACATTCTCATGTATGGCATTTGAAATAGGATCTTATTAATTTAGTTTATGAACCCACTTTTAAATATTAATATTTATAATGAATTTATAAATTGTGTTATCTAAGACTTAAACAACAGCCCCTCATCCCCAAAATACATGAGCTGGTGATAAGCGTCTCCAAAATCAGAAAATGACGTTATTCTTGATTTTTATACCATAAATGTTAATTTGGAGTTCTCCTTATTAATTATTTTTCAGTGATGCTACTACATAGTGCCTAATTGTAAAGATAACTGTGGAGTGTTTTGTCCAACTGAACTAGAATTGGAACACAGATTTTACAGTAGCTGAGACACTGGAATTAGCAATTTTCTGTCTTCTCTCCTTCTTTCCTTTGAATTTTATAGCCTGTAAATCTCTCTCTACCAATTGCTTGATTTCTAATGCATGTTTCATTTGATGGGTTGGAATTACTGTGATAATACAGGAGGTATTATTTGTTAGAGCATGGAGAAGGGAAAGAAAAGAGTGTCTGACCTTCTGGGAGAAATGCATATGTGTACAGGGCAGTCAGTATGGATGTGCCTCACGTGCTTAATGGCTGTTGCTAAGTAGGATGAAGTTACTGATATTTAGTGTGTTGTTTTAACTGACTATATTGTGAGATTTATTTCTTTATTGGAATTGTTTCTTTTTAAGCTATGGAGTTGCAGTGCTGCTCTTCAAGGGATGAGAAGGTTGTGTCCATTGATAAGTGGGGGTTGTCCATGTAGTATTGCTATTGCTGTTTCTTATCAGGGTCAGGAGAAAATAAAATAGATTTAAAACAGCTTATTGCTCCAGAATGCTGAAACTTTAATGTCTTGTAACTTTTATGGGGCTTATTTATTATTTCTACAAATTCCAGAATCTGTGTGGTTCTTCTCCCTTAATTTATGTTCTGTGTAGTTTGACGTGGTTTTCTCAGGTTTTATGCTGCTTAAGCAACTAACTTGCAACAGCACACTATAACTATTAATTTTAGTAATATCTCACGGTGTTCTTAACCTGCATCTTAAACAGATTTTTCTTTTTTTTTTTTTTTTTTTTTTTTTTCCCCTTTANTTTTTTTTTTTTTTTTTTTTTTTTGTTCCCCTTCAGTATTTAGAGAATTTCTCACTGTGGAAGTTTATAGTCAGAAAACCACATTAAACTTAATTGAGAAGATCAGTACAGCAGAGCGTATCTTGTTTCGTTTCAGTACAAGGATTTGTGCTAAAATTTGAAAAACTATATATTCTATTTTAAGCTGAGAAGATCATAGTTTTTTATTCAATTCAGTCTGCCTTGACAGCATATGGTTAGAATACTTACTGTGAGGCAGTAAAAATTCTTAAAGCATGTGAAGTGTTTTTTCCTTTTTTACTTTTTTCCCCCTAAAGTTTGATCAGTAAGAAGATCAATTTAGTTATTATTATTTTAGTGGATCTTTAACAGTACAGGTAGAATATGTGTTTATACGAATAACATTATAGAGGCAAAATCACAATGATAAATCTGCATTAAGAAATTATAAATCTTAAACTGTAATTGAATGACATGCTTATTATGAAATAATAAAAAACTTGCATAAGCTCTGTACTGCATTAATTTAATGCTATCACAATTGAAAAAAAAAAAAAGCTTTGCTTTTCTGTTATACTAGTTACAGGCAGGGGACGTTGAAAATTCTTCCTTGGAATGAGCAGAAACATCGTGAAGAAGACTGGTGTGAAAAAGCAGAATGCAGGTAAATATATAGGAAATGTATAGAAAAAGCAGGGGTTTTTGCCGTATTTATGTACCTTTCAGATAAAGAATTATTTTTGTATGCACCAAGTTGTGTTTTCAGCTTTCTTAGTGAGGCTGAGACTGAGCAAACACTTAATCACACCGTACATAATGTTGTAACATTATGGGATGCATAACTTTCACAAATGTATGTGAGCAGGGAGAAATTCCTGTTGGAAATCCTGGTTTATTTATTTAGGCATGTGTGTGTTTATTTATTTCCTTCTGCCCTGTTACATGTCAGCCATAACATCATAGCAGCAGTAAGGGATCACCAGATGCTTTTTACTCTGTAAGGAGCAGATGGAAAGCAAAGATTGGATGTACCCATGTCTTTAGCAGAGCTGATTCTTTCTTTCGTCATCTGTCTCAAGTTTGGAATCTCCTACTATTTACTTTGCTGGCCAAAATTAACACTTACTGTGATTGGCATTTGAGTCTCATGAAATTATTGCTGTAATGGTAGGTTGATTGTATAATTTTCTTTCAGAATAACTGGATGTTTTAATAAGAAGACTTATGTGGGAAAAAAAATGCAAGCAAATGTATAGTTAAACATACTATTTTTTTTTTTTCTTCGTTTTGAAGGATGATTGTTGAACCATCTTTACAAGATGAAGGCGAATTTCTATATGAAACGCAACCTGAGTTACTGAAGTACAGGACTACTGACCTTTCAGTGCATCTCGTTACAGATTGGTATTTGAGCAGAGCACAGGAAATTGAAAAATATGCGATGCAGGTGAGAACAGCGGTGAGAAAGTGGTGCGGGCTGACTCAGACTAATCAACCTTCTTCAACAGAAGAATGCGTATTGATGGGATGCTTTTCCCTTAGTAATATACTCTGTGTCTCAATCTTCGTTATGGCTTTTGAAGTGTTTTCTTTTTCCTTTGCAGTGTACTTACGCTTGCTCTAAAGTTTCCCTTAGCCAAATAACTGATCCATAGGAAGAATTATGAAGCCAGTAGATTCCCTTTTGCTTGGCTCACCGTAGCAGACAGTAGCACTGTCACAGTTCATGAAAAACGTGTACCATTACATTTTATGTTTGTAACTAAGGGAGGAAATGTTGTGCACAGGGTGTCAGGAAACATGTTTTATTATCTGTCACATGATAGTGTGCCATATATATCGATACGTGGCAGTTGCACGTGTCGCTCATACGCCAATACATAGTACTGTCATGATGGCATCCTGCCAAGTGTACTGTGTGTCTGTGGGACGACCATACCTTATTTTTGCTTTATTTGCTTCATGTTTTAAAAATGTTTGAAGCTCTATGTGGTAGAGATAATAATTGCAAGTAAGAAGAGAGCTCATCCCTGATGTGCTCTGGTATCTTATTGCTTCTAAAGCCAATTTTGCTGCATGAAAAGGGCGTTGATTTGAGGTATCACTAGGAGTTGGTTCTGATGGCTCTTTTACTCCTTGTTTGCGATGCTCCAGGGCTTTTAATTGTGGTTTCTTGTGATCTTAATTAGTCTATCAGTAGGTATGGAAATAAAAGCAACTTTCGAAGATCAGTTAAATTGCTAATATATAAACAAAGTTGAATTCAGCTCTTCCATTTTTAAATCTGTCTCACAGAATACGTACAACCATTGTGTTATTTGAAACTGAAATAGGGTCTTTCATATAAAGGTGTTTTCAGTCACCAGGGAAAAAGCCTATCATTGTCTTCTGTGAAATAAAATGCATCAATTAAAATCACTAATTCGTGGTCAGCTAGAAAAGTCATGTTATGTGCAGAGATATGCATAACTTCAGTCAGTTAACTGCCAATCTTAGATTAAAGTAATCCTTTATATTCCATGCAGTGAGGTGAGGTGTGTGATCTCCAGAAGGAATAAAAAAATAGTATTCTTCTAATCGTGAAGGTTAAGCATTTTATTTGATTTTTATGAAACTGAGAAGAGCATACCGTTTAGGAATATACAGGACACAAAAACTTGTAGGAATTTAGAATGACCTATTAAGCAAAAGGAACAGGGGAGGAAAAGTAGATACACAGAACACAGTTTGGATTTAAAGTTGGTTTTTGGCAAGAGTTGTACAGCAGGGTTTTCTATTATTCTTCAGGTGGACTGTGCTCTGTCTCTTGTTCGTCTTGGCATGGAGAGGAATATTCCTGGTCTACAGGTGCTTTGTGACAATCTGATCACTCTTGAGACAATAGTTTACGAGACTGATGGTGATCGAACTTTAACTTTGAAGGAACTTGTAGACATGAAAGACATTGAAAAGCTGAGACTGTTGATGAAGAATGTAAGTATTTTGAATAAATCGGTAAGTATGCCTCATTTCCAGTAATTCAGGTTACCCTACATCCTGTGTATAGAAAGATACTGTTAGGGGCTGACATTTTTCTGATGAATCTCCATTTTTAATTCAAAAAGAATTCAGCACTTTTACTGTTCCTTTTTTTTGTTGTGGTGGGGTTTCAATTATTTATTTATTTAATTTATTTGCTTTTAACAAAAGTGAAAACGGCTCAGTTTTCTCAAAGACCTGTTTTGCCTTGAATACTGGACTAAACGTGAATAAATGCTGTCTTTTGAAAGCTGTGAATTGCTTTTTCATTGACCCTCTCTAAAGGATCTTCGGTGGACCTGTCGATGATGCTGCAGATGCAGCAACATTGAATGTTTTCCTTGGATATTTTTTGATGTCTTTAAATATTGACAAAGACTCTTAAAATTTGCTTCTGCAGCATATGTGTTTTTCATCATTTCTGTGTTCAGCCCATGCGTAGCATTTCAGAATAGAAAAAGACCTTTCGGAAAGGTTGAAAAATACCTAGAGATTGAACAAGGCTCTGACATTCAGGCGAAGAATACAGAAGCAGCAGAGGAGAATGCTCAGGCGCTTGAAGCTCCTCAGAATTTTCGAAGTTCTGCTGGGATTCATGCAACCACTCGACATTTGTTTTTATGTCTTCTGTTCTTGCATCCTGAAAATAATGCTACTCTGACAAGAATGGAAGCCCATCCTGTACAGCTTGGTTTCCCGGAGCCATTGGGTGGCAGAAGGATGATGGATTGTTTTAGTGCTTCATGTTGTAGCTATCTGTACAGTAGTGGTGAATGTCAGGCTTCAGCTGTTGTTTGTGATAGATGAAGTTACTGTTTCAGTTACATTGATCAAAATGTGTTCTGTTTGTTTTGGATGATGAAGCTGACTTGTTATTTTTTTCCTCTGTAACTCATTGCACTTTCCAGTCCTCTGAGGAAAAATATGTGAAGAATGTTTACCAGTGGATGATCCCCTTTCTCCACCGCTGTGAAAATCAGTCCCCTGGTCTTGCAAATTCACTTTTTAAAGAATATTTAGTAACATTAGCAAAGGAAGACTTGACTCTACCTCTCAAGATATTTCAGAATTCAAAACCTGCTGTAAGTATAGCACCCTGATGATTCCGATAGTTTCTTTGGAGATTCTTATCCCAGAGAGGTGAATTCATAAATAGGATTAGTTCATCTTCTAAATCAGATCATCTCTCTGATCTTTTCATTCTTCTTGGATCCAGGATTTATGTTTTAGAAAATAGTAATTAAAAAGTATTATGGCATAAGTGATGATGCAAATTAAACTACCCCAATGAGATTGTTAAACTAATGTAATGATGATCTTAACCTACTAGAACAAAAATTATTGTAAAGTTTCTCCTTTGAAGTAATTTTATGGTGATGTGTTTAAATTCCAGCCGTATTTTCTTTTTAAGAAAGGGATTTGAAAGAGTTTGATCTCACCAATATTTTTTTTCTGAGGAAATTACTAGCAGTAGAATTTAAGTTACTTCTCCCCTCTCCCTCCTCTTCCCCACCCTTCCCCACCCCCAAGCAAGAATTCAAAGAGTAAGGGTTGAAGTTACCTTCCATGTGAATATTTAATGTTGCTATAGTTTAAATAATTATGTCATGGCATCTAAGCACGTTTTTGCATACTACTGAATGTTCTAAGCATATGGGAGAAATCTCACCAAGTGAAGGAAAAGCACAGCCATTTAGTATATATTGGTCCTGTTGTACATATTAACTGAATCTGACAAATACCTGCGGCACTTACCTTCCTCAGCCCTGCACCCTCTCCACTTCTCAAATTCAGAGGATATAAGGCATACCACTGTTCTTTCCAGTGCCTGCAGTGTAGGAAACTAGCCAAGTTATGTTTCAGTTTGTGACTTCAGCAGATACTTCACAAAGTTGTTAGCAAGAGACCTTCTAATTGCAACTAAAGACAGTTTATTTACTTGGAGTACACATCTTTTTATATTCACAAGAAAATTAACTGTTGAATTAGAAACAGAAAACTTAAAATAATGTGCTTTCTTTTCTTGTTAGTGTCAGCAAAAAATTATTCCTGATCAAGACCAGCTTATGATTATGGCGTTGGAATGTATTTATAGTTGTGAACGAGACAACCAGCTCGCGCTCTGTTACGATATTTTGGAATGCCTTCCACAAAGGGGATATGGGTAAACATTTTCAATTAGTTATTTGTCAATATTTTAGATATGTTAAATATAGTAGTGAATTGATACTTTAAAAACAGTTGTTAAGTCACTAAAGGATACGTAATGTTACTGGAATATTCTGGCCCTGTCTGAGTTGCCATGCTCACAGATAAGCTTGTGCTGTAGATGTATAGATGCTCTACCAAATAATGCAGCAAAATGTGATTTAAAGCAGCAGCCAAGACCAAGGCTTCTGTGTTAGTTCTTAAAATTTTATCCTGGTGAAGGGAGGGCAAGTGTTAGTGCTATCTTACTGGTCTTGTTGGTTGTCTTAGAGTTAGTGGCAATTTACACTGGATTTATAAGCAGCAGTATGGCTGTGAGAGGTCTCTGTGTGGAAGACCGCTATGAAAGATAAGTAATTCTTGATAAAGTGAAAGCGTGAGGAGATGTAGACTGTTCTCTCAATATCTTTCATGTGTAGGAAGGAGAGAACCTGAGAAAAGCATAAGGAAGAAGGAAAAGCCCTGTTCTTGGAAGACTGAGGGGCCCTTTAATTTTTTTGTATCCATCCAGCAAGAAGTGAATAGTTTTAATCTTTTCAAGCAAACATATGTTTCATTTTCATCAAGGAATGGTTCGAAATGCTTTTTTTTATATCTATGTAATATGAATTATGTGAAGAAATTACAAGAAGTATGGATATATATATATTTAATATTAATTTTATAATATGTTTGCAGGCCTGAGACAGATAAAACTAACGCTCTTCATGATCAAGTAGATGAACTGGAACAAATTCTTAGGTATTTAATTTTGCTAAAATAAGTAATGCATTCTTACAGAAGTCAATTCTCATACCCAAGAACTTCTCTGTGACAAGAAAGCAGCAAGAATATTTATCTTGTTTTTAGTGTTGTCAACAAGATAATCTATATGTATTTTTTATATTCAGAATTTAGACATTTTGAATTATTCTATGTATTTAAATATTATAAAACTTTTTTTTGAAGGGGAGGGTATCTGAAATATCTGGGGAATTTGTTTTGATCTTGACACTCTAGTGCTTTGAGTGTTCAAAAACTAAAAACTCTGAAGATATGACATCAGTTATTGGTATTATGCATTTACCCTACTTTTTTTTTTTTTTTTTTTACTAAATAATGTTATTTTGGCTAACCCATAGTGTTACTGACTTTACGGAGACTGTTTACATTTGTAGTACTTTGTCTGACAGCTTTAAGACTGTTGCAGAATTAAAGTGGTGGCTATTCGTTTACAGCGTTTCAGAGCTATTGGAGAAACATGGACTTCAGAAACCTGTTTCCTTTGTGAGAGACACAAAGGACGATGTGGAGGAGGCAAAGAAGCTGATGATTAGGCTGACGAGGCACATGGGTCGCAAGTTAGTATTCAAAGGGGATGGGAGATAAGAGGGAAAGGATAGTAAAAGCGTACCTGCCTGTTTTGTTGCAGCAGGGAACAGTAGTGTTGGAACAGAACATGGTGTACATAAAACACATTTGTTAAACTGGTAATTAACATGATTAGTGCTTTGGCTGCATTCTCCACATTCAAAAAAACCTCTGTCTTGTTTCAAACCTATTTCAATTAGTTTTTGTTCAAGTAAACAAGCCTAAAAGGCATACTGGCTGCAAAACACTGCAAGCTGACGAACAGTAAAAGTTAACATAATGTAAATGAGGTCCTTTATGACCTATTTAATTTTACTGAGAATATAAAAATTGTAAAATAAAGATTGGTGGTTGGTTTTTTGGTGTTTTTTTTTTTTTCCCCCTGCATGTTTTCTATGGAGCTCTTGTAATAGGGTAATTCATTGATTTCATGTATTGATTCTAACTCTTATATTTCCAGTATAATTTTTCAATTTTCCTGTTTAAGAACTACCTCATTTAACTAGTCTACTGAGTAGAGATGAATTATTACACAGCTCTTGGCATAAGCAAGTAAGAATATTGAACCCTGGGAAAACAGCCATCACCATGGGTTGTGGGTTTTTTTAATCTTCTTAGTAAAAGCAAACATGCAAAAAACACTTATATCAGTGATGGTAGGGTACCTTGGACATGCTGAAAGCTTTTTGAGTGCTAAAGTCCTTTCTTTAGAAAGACCAAGTCAATGCCTCTGTAGGAAAAATGTTGATTTTTTGCTTTCTGTGGAGACTCTTTACCAAAATGACAGTTAATGTCACATGAGAAAATCACTATTAACTGGATGAGCTTCTTTAGCTTCAAGTCTTTTTTTAATCCAAAAGGCTCAAGATAATGTCAAAAAAACTTTCCTAGTGTTTTTACTAGTAAAAGTCTCGATAGAGCTCATGAAGTTGTATAGAAATCTTTGTGAGTAAACAGAGATCCATGTATCCAGCGGGTCAAGAATCTGAATACCATTCCAATTTAAGGAACAAAATAAACTTGCAGCTTTTTTTGCCTCTGATTGCATGCAATTGATTAGTCCTTTGATATTGCCTGCAGTGAACAGCATTTTAATGATCCTTGGTTGCTGTTACAACCTTGTTTTTACCCTGCTGCTCTTGGATGAGCAGGAAGACAGCACTTCCAACTTTCTGATGTACCATTGCAAGTTATCAAAACCTACTTTAGGGGATCTTGATAGCAATTCCTTAAATCCCTGTCTCATCCCACAGAAAAAAAAAAACAGAAAAAACACTTGAGGTACTACGTTGTTGTCATCACTTTTATCACTGAGGCACAGTTCTAATGTTATTTAATAGTAAGAGCTTTCTGTCTTTAAATCACAAATACAAGTCCAATTATAGATTGAAATAGTGTTTGAGAACTCATATATTTGGTGATGGACATGTAGTGTTTTCTACTGCTTTTCTTTAAATTTGTTGAGGAAGAGAATACTGTATTTTATAAATACTTGTAGGCAACCATCAGTCAGTGAGACACACTGGAAGGAATTGCTCCAGGATATGTTAGACATGCAGCAGAAAGTATATACATGCTTACTTCCAGATACTTGCTATGAGGTGAGTTTTATGTTTTCTTACTGATTTATCACCCAAGTAAGCTACAAATTCTTGTTTCGTATTGTTGCTCACAAATGTAAATACCTTTTCATGTGTCACATTACTTGGTTGTCTACCGGCTCTTTTATGGTATTTTCATTCAAATCGGAAACTTTGTTTCTTAATTATTCTCATCAAAAGCTCCTCTAGGAAATATCCCTATATATACTCTACTAGAATTTTTTTCTTTTTTTTTTTTTTTTTAAACTGGGTAAGCTTCTTGAGACTTTGTGATTCTATGTACAAATATGTTTAATAATAAACACTTTAATGACAGTAAACAGTCTTTCAGATAAATGTTATCTTCAGCCAAGCATTTCTTAAACATGAAGTTCTGGTTTGATAATGTTATCCAAGACCATTATGGGATTATAGCCTTTCTACTGCTTGCAGTTGAAGTAGAATAATGTGAGATGAGATACCTAATTTAATTGAAGGAAAAAATGTATAAACCTCAAACCTATGTCACGGGTATTTGCCAAGGACGGCTATTAGACTGTGAAGTGACTTCCTAGTGAAGAAATACTTTAATTTCAAGATGCAGTTGGACAGGCTGCTAGATGACCCTTTCTGTGACCCCTTTCCCACAAAAGGTCAGAGCAGATGATTTTCAGAGTCCCTTCCAACGTGGACTATTCTGTGACTCATTGATTCTATTTAATTTACGAAATTTAAAACTTTTGATAAAGATCATACCTTATTGTTGCAGCTGTGATATATTCTGAAATTATTAATTCCATATTTTGTTCTTTGTTAGGACAATACAGACCGTATTTAAAAAATACAAACAATTTACTTTTTGAAGGAATTTAAATTGTTTTGACTGTCTTAAAATGGGCAATACTTTGACCTGGAAATAAGTTACGTGTTTTGTGGCAGATGCAGCAGTCTATTAGTATGCAATCTTTGAAGGTAGTATTGATTGAAACTCAAAAAACACCTTATATGCTTAGTTCTAAGTATTTTCATTTTCTTCAGGAATTCAAAATTTCTTCTCATATGTTGTTAGTTTTAAGTTCTTAATACTGAACTGCCTCTTCAGATTCTTGCATACTCTTACTGTTCAGCCTAGAGAAGAGAAGGCTCCGGGGAGACCTTATAGCAGCCTTCCAGTATCTGAAGGGAGCCTACAGGAGAACAGGAGAGGGACTCTGTCAGCAATAGTGATAGGACAAGGGGTAATGGTTTTAAACTGGGAGAGGGGAGATTTAGATTGGATATTAGGAAGAAATTCTTTCCTGTGAGGGTGGTGAGACACTGGAACAGGTTGCCCAGAAAAGCTGTGGATGCCCCATCCCTGGAGGTGTTTAAGGCCAGGCTGGATGGGGCTTTGAGCAACCTGGTCTAGTGGGAGGTGTCCCTGCCGATTGCAGGGGGGTTGGAACTCGATGATCTCTGAGTTCACTTCCAACTCTAAACATTCTATGATTAGCGCTTCAGAATATAGGTACAAAAAATTTCTGATCTGAGTTGTACTGTAAAAAGGTGGTTAATAAGCTTTTTTTCTGCAGGAAGTAGAAACAACTAGCTAGTAGATAATTCTAGCTTTACTTGAAATAAAAAAGTAAAAGTAAGGCTCCTTGGTAGAAGTTAAGCTTTGCTGCTTGGACCAAATATATTCTTTTGACTTCAAGGATGCTTTTATTCAAAGGGATTGGTTCTATACCATGCAAATAAGCATCCTTGAAGCTGCTGCCACAGATTATTGAATTATTGTTCTTTGTTTTAGATATTTACAGAAAGTCTTCTATGCTCAAGCAATATAGACAACATCCACTTGGCTGGGGAAATGATGCATTGCAGTATTTGGTCAGTGGATCTACCAAGTTCATCAAAAGGGAAGCCCCAGTACCGAGTAAGCTATACGAGAAGTATTGAGCTGGTGTTGGCTGCTGGCAGAGAATATTTCAATTCTTCAACGAGTTTGACCGATAGCTGTATGGATTTGGCCAGGTATATTTACAATTATTGTATATGCAGATACATATTACTCTTTTAGTTGAAACTTGAGTTTTGTTTTCCTTGTAAAAGGAGGTGAATCGTACATGCATTTAATTCCCTTCGTGTAAAATTACATGGTAAGAAGTAGCAATACACTTGGCTTCTGTAAGANGGTGGGTTGTTTTTTGAGTTCTCTATTTTTTCCCCACCCTGCTCTGTGTACGTGTACACCGTTGCTGTTTCTTGTTGCTGGAATGTTCTGTTACAGAATTCAGGTTGAAAAAGAACAACATTGAAGGCATTGAACCACTGTTGTGATTCCCAGTTACTATCACAATGGAAAATAGTATTTTGCTGTTTTGTTAATTTCTTTTCTTACTTATATTAGTCTTTGCCAATTTTGAGAGTTCTTTTGAGGCTGTCTCCTACATTAAGAAATAAACCAAATAATTCTTCAGAAAGGAATTCATGTGTGGAGCAGCTTTGGAGGTTGCCATGTGGATATGCATTCTTGGGTAGGTTTAGATGTGGAAATATTTTCTTTTACAGTTTAGATGCAGATAGGTAAATAATTGGATATAACTTAAGTAGAAGACTGTTGCCTTGACTTACCATAAATACTTAAAATGGAAACACATCTTAATATTTCCAGCCTTTCCCTGTTATTCTAAAAGCTTGCTGTTTTATTGGTAGTGTTGTTATATGTTAATTCAAATGACTTTTCCTTTTTCCTTGAGGGATTTATTGAAAACAAATAAACCAAACAACAAAGAGCAAAACTAAATCCCATACGCAAACAAAATACTTGTGCCTTAACTACGAAGGAAGACATGGCTTTATAAAGAACTACTTTCACTTAGGCATGAGTATGCTTACCTACTAATTGGAAGAAAAAGATTAAATTATTTTTCTTCCCCTCAAGATACAAATTCATCTTGACCCATAATGATATGTACGTACACATTACCATTTTTTTTTGAGTACTGAATACAATCATACAGTCAAGCTATTTGTAATTAATTATCCTTTTTCAAAATGAGAAGTTTTCCTCAATAAAATATTATTACTACAAAATTTTATGGCTTGACAAATCATGTATTTTCAATTACGGATTAAAGGAAGAATATTTTTGCAGTTTTTCTTGAGTGACAGTGACATTCTCTATGCCTTAACTAGAAAATGACTGAAAACGCATTGTGGGTTTTACTTTTTCTTTTCTAATCACTCACAGCTTGTTCTTCTCTCTCATTCCAAATGCACATGTACATATAATTATATATGATGAGGATGAGGAATTTTTTCTTTAGTTTTATGGAGTTTTGTTGTTTGCTTTTTTAGTAAAGATCTTATGACCTTAGGTCAAAGTTGGAAGGCAGTCACTTTTGCAGTATTAATTATATAATACTAGCTCTATTTCTGCCTTTTTGTTGAAAAGTAGTTTATTGACTGTCATTACTGCTTTGAAGCACTACAAGTACATGCTTGTTTTGGAGGCTGAAAAGGCCTAAGAGTCACTGGCTTCTCTTATTTGTCTTTATTTTAAAATATACGAATGTTTATGAATATAATTTATTATTGTTTTTAAATCAGTTGAGCCTCCTTACATTTTGGACTCCAGGGCTACTAGATACTCTTTGCAACAGTTGTAATCACAATGGAGCAGGTGCATACGTTATTGTAATATCCAAATTATTACTGAATTTTATCTGTATGTAAATCACTGCCACAGTCAAAATTTCTGTATTAGCTACTTACTTATATGGGGATAAGATACTGTAGTGGTGACATCTGCTCCATGTGTAGGAGAGAAGCTCTGCTCTGGGCTAAAGGAGGCTGAGAGGTTGATTGGTTTTTCCAATCAATTGGTTTTTCCAGGTGAGTAGCTTCATTTTGGAGCAGCAGGAGGAAAATGCATGGTTCTTTGGAGCAGAATAGGCCTTTTGGGTCTGCAGTCCAGTCCTTTGCTTTTAGTGTGTCGCTGCAATATAACTTAGCCTCTGTGTCTGGGAAGATGATGGAACAACCTCCTAGGAGCTATGTTAAGGCACATGGGGGACAGGAAGGTGATTTGAGACATCCAGTATGGCTTTTCCAAGGGCAATTCCTGGCTGACCAACCTTGTGGCCTTCTGTGATGGAGCGGCTACCTGAATGGACAAGGGAAGAGCCATGGATTTCATCTGTCTGGACTTCTGTAAGGCTTCTGTAAGGTCTATCACAACATCCTTCTCTCTAGATGGGAGCTATAAGGATTTGATGGGTGGACTGTTCAGTGGAAGAGGAATTAGATGAGTAGTTGCATCCAGAGAGTAGTGGTTGACAGCTCAATGTCCAAAATGAGATAAGTGCTGTCCCTCAGGGGTCTTTATTGGGACTGGTATTGTTTCATGTCTTCATCAATGACATAGTGGGATTGAGTGCACCCTCAGCCAGTTTGCCAATGACACTAAATTGAGTGGTGTGGTTGACATGCCTGAGGGACGGGATGCCAGAGGGACCTAGAGAAGCTCAAGAAGTGAGCCTATGTGAAGCTCATGTGGTTCAACAAAGCCATATACAGGGTCCTGCACGTGGACTGGGGCAACTGCCAGAATCAACATAGGCTGGGGGATGACGGAATCGAGAGCAACCCTGAGGAAAGGTATTTGGGGGTACTGATGGATGAAAAGCTGGATATGAGCAGTTCCAGCCCAAAAAGCCAAATGTATCCTGGGCTTCAGCAAAAGGTGTTTGGCCAGCAGGTTGGTGGACGTGATTCTGCCCCTCCATTCTTTTGTCACCCCACCTGGAGTCCTGCATCCAGCTCTCAGCACAGGAAAGACATGCACCTGTTGGAGTGGGTCCAGAGGAGGCCACAAAAAACTGGAGCTGGAAAATCAAAAGGAGCTGGACCACCTCTCCTATGAGGACAGGCTGAGGGAGTTGGAGTTGTTCAGCCTGGAGAACACGAGAAATCAGGACAAACATTTTAGCAGGGCCTGTAGCAACAGGACAAGAGATGTTGGTTTTAAACTAAAAGAAGGTAAATTGACAGTAGAGATAAGGAACTCAAGTTTCTACAATTAAGGTGGTGAAACACGGGAACAGGTTGCCCAGAGAGGTGGTAGTTGCCTCATCTCTGGAAACATTCCAAGTCAGGTTGGATGGAGCTCTGAACAACCTGATCTAGTGGAAGATGTCCCTGCTCGTTTCTGGGTGGCTGAACTAGATGACCTTTAAAGGTCCCTTCCAACACAAAGTGTTCTGTGATGACTATGAAAAAATGATTTAATGCAGTCATAAAACTAGGGTTTATTTACTAATATTTTTTTCTTCTAGTCTCCTGTTGAGACTCTTGTTCACCAGCAGGCTCTGGAAATAGAAAGCATCAGTGCTTTTAATATCTCATGAGGGTCCTGTGATCAAATTGTATCCTTATAGTTACACAGTGATATTTCAAAATACGCACTTTATAGCTTGAATGCTTGCTGTGAAGTGTGACCATGTGTTTATTCCATTTCATAAGATGTTTTGGTCCTTCTCTGACTTCTCTCCAATTGGTTGTTTCATGGTAACTTAACTTATTTCTGTGAGTTATTATCACAGTGTGTAGGTCTCTTAGTAACCTTTCTGTATGAGTTTTGGGTAGAACGTATTTATCATATCTTTAGCTAGTTCACTTTCCTTCCATTCCTGTTTTAATCTCCACTTTACCCTGAAATACTTGTCAGTGCTCCTCAAAAATGTGATGGGTTCCAGTGGGAACGCAGATAACATTGAATTTGTGACATCAATTTTGCACAAAATTTTGTTTTTGTCTTTGAGTATATAGAGACATCAAGTCCCAGAAGAGGTACTAGAAATATTTCCCTTAATAATTACGTATTTAAGTACATAAGTCTTCAATGTCTCTTGTTAAATTCATTGCAGGTCTAAATTTAAGAAGATTTAGGCGATGTTCTTCTCAGAAGTAGGTGAAGAAGATTGCGGCAATCCAAGAGTAGAATTTGGTGAAAATGTTTAGCTGACCATAACAGAGAAATTGTGCCAAACACTTACAATGTGTGTTACAGAACTAGTAGCATTTTTGGCATTTCATAAACACAGTAGATTGTGTTTTGGTTTGTTTTCTTTTGTTGTTTTTCTTTGAGTTATTTTTGGTTTGGTTTGTTGTTTTGGTTTTTTTGTTTT
>VZRU01020316.1:7324-24675 GCA_013398155.1 Pedionomus torquatus | reverse complement strand
GCCTCTGGATCTCAAGTGTGAAAGTGCTGCTTAGAAGATGAATTGGGTTTAATTAGGACATGTGTTTTCCCTGGTCTCTGAAGATAATTACAGCACAACTGCCAGGGGAAGGGGGGGCTGCTGGGTGGGAGAAGGGACCCCCCTGGAAGGGACCAGGCCAGGGGCTCCCCCTCTCCTGGAAGGGCCGTGACTCAGCTCTGGCTTCTCCACGGGGCTCTGGCGGCGCCGGTTGGCAGCAAGATCCAAGAGACTCTGCCCCACTCACGGAAACTTGGAATTTAGGGTACCCTAGAGGGGGGAAAGACAAGAGGGAGAGGCTCCTCCCCAGAGGCGCTCGTCCTGGCGAGTGCATCCCTGCCCTGATGAAGCACCTTGTTCCCACAGAGGCAGGACCAGAATCGGAGCCAGAGCTGGAACCTGCCCCCGGCCCTGCAGGAGCAGAGCTTGGACCTTCCCCGAGGTCAGGCAGCGCTGAAGGGCTTCCCATCCTCTGCGGAGCGGGAGGCTCAGCCTCACCCAGCTGTGGGAAGGGAGAAGGGAAAGGCGCTCGCAGAGGCCAGGCAGCCACGCTGCTGGGTCTGAGCCTTCACCTGCTTTGCTCGGTTCCGGTACCTAAAATAAAAGGGAAATTGAAAAAAAATAAAAATACTCCCCCTGCAGGGGCAGAGAGCCCGCAATTCTCTGCTGGATCCACCCCGGGTCTCAGCTCTGCCCTGCTCCCCCCAGAGCGGGGGCACTTTCTGGTCCAGTGCCCGGGAGGGGACCTGCCGCCCTCTCTTGTTCCTGCTCGAATCCGACACTTTTTATTACTGCTGGAATTATTTTTGTTGTTAAAAAGAAATCAGGATGCTTTTCCAGTGGACACCGTGGGAGCAAAAGCGGGGCAGAGAGTTGTGTTTGCTTCTTAAGGCAAACAGAAGCTGGTAGGGAAGGTTAAGGATGTAATCACGCCCCGGCAGCACTTACGAGGGGGATATCGGGAACCTTTCAAAGGACAAGAGGTTCAGTCAAAATGGGCTGTTTAATAGGACTCAAAATATACAGACAACTGAGGCTTCTGGTGCCCATCACCCTCCCCACAGAAGCCTGGGCCGGGATCATTAGAAGTTCGTTAGGGGACTCATAACCACGTGTCTGGACACAACACATAATCGTGGGGCTTTCCCGGGGGCCAGCAGCGCCCAGGGACCCGGTGCCTCCGCAGCCCCCTCGCTCCCCGGCTCTCCCGACGGTTCCAATTCCAGCCCCGGAGCCGAGTCCCGTTCGGAGCCGGGTCCGTGAGAAGAGGCTGAGGGTTTGGAACGTCCCGCTCTGCTCCACGGCAGCTGGTGGAAGCTCCGGATGGGCGAGACGGGGTTCCTGGGAGGTTCAGCGTCTGCTGCTCGACCTCGGCGCAGCTTGAGAGCCCTCGGTGCTTCGGCCGCGGAAGCCTGAAGCTGTCACCTCCTCCAGGAAGCTGCTGGGAAAAGCCCAGGTTAGCAGAGCCGAGGGCCAGCCTGTGCCTCAGGCAGACAGCAGGGAACCACACGGCCTGGCCTCCAGCCTTTGGACACCACCGAGAAGGTCTCCACGGCTCAGAGCTCTGAAAGCTCCTGTCTTCTCGCCCGGTGTCACCGGGATGGGGGACGGGGCGGAGGAGAGGATTTGTCCACAACCGTGTGTGATCCCACCAAAGCCCCACCCGAAGCGGGGGTCCCGGTCCCAACGGTGATGCTCCTTCCCCTCCCGTCAGCCCCAGCAGCTCCCTCCCCAAGGAGGAGGTGGCAGGGACCACCTGAAGGGAGAGGTGCCAAAGGGACGCTCGGATCAGTGTCTCCTGCGGTGTGACAGCCTCCCGAGAGCCGCCGTCGGGCTGCTCCCCTCGGCAGGGTGCATGGACCACCCTCCCACTGAGCTGCTCCCGCTGCTTGCCGGGGAAACGTCCTGAGACCAGGACAGATCCCCCCCAGCCAGGATGGAGCCAACCCAGTGCGGAGCTGTGGGGCTGCCACCTGCCCTGGGGACCAGAACCTGCCAGCAGGGACCACCTTCGAACGCTCCACCCGGCCGGGAGGTCCCCGGTCTCCCCCGCAGCAGGGCAGGGCTCCCCGGGCCAGCTCCACCTCTGGTCACAAAGCCAGGAAGGCCAGGGCTCGGCGTGTTCTTCTGCTCCCTCTCCCTTTTCCTGTGCAGATGATGGGGCAGGAAGAGGCAGGGTGGGACTCTCCCGCTGAGACATCTCGGGGCTCTGTGGCAAGCGGCCCCTGGAGCCACCCGGGTCACCACTCACCATGGACCTCCAACGGGACTGACCCTCTCAGCTCTGCCCTTCAGCTTTTACCTGTTTTTTTCTCCCAGCTCTTGCCTGTGGCTGGGAAGGGGAGACCCCGGCCGCGTTCCCCACCCTCTCGCTGGGCTGGGGAAGAGGCTGAGGAGCAGGTGAGTTCCATGATGTATCTGACGGAGGTAGAGGAGCAAAGGCAAGAAACCTCTGGGTTTACCTTGTAAAACCACTGGGATTTTTTTTCCAAAGGCTCCAGCAGAGCCCCTCGGCCTCTGCAGCCGGGTTTATTGATGAGGGATCCCTCCAGGGGCACGGTTCGTGTCAGGACACGAGCTTTATCGAACGCCCACCCCGATCTGCCATCTCTAGGGACAGAAACCCATGAAGATCAACAGGGACAGACTCCCCCTGAGGTGGACACTTTAAAGAGGTGCCTCCTCTGGCCGCCTTGGGACCCGCTTTTGGGACCCTACGCTTATTATTTTTCACCCCCACATGTTCAAGCATCTCCTGGACGATGCAGATGGGCTCCTGAACAGACAAGCTCCTGTGAATGTACGGCTCTAACAACCTAACTGGCTCCGGAGGGTTGTTTGTCTCCCGCCTTGGGAAAAGCGGGATGGATACCCCGTAACCACCCCGCTCCACCCTCACACACAGCTGCTGAGCACAGTTTCAGCTGGGCTGGTACCAACAATGAAAGCAGGGGATTAATGTGCTTACACGGGCTGCCCCGCGCATTAATACCCCAATCTCCTTGTTTATTGTGATATATCAGCCCTAATCCAGCCAGAAATAAGCACCGGTTCAT
This sequence comes from Pedionomus torquatus, assembly GCA_013398155.1. Taxonomy (NCBI): domain Eukaryota; kingdom Metazoa; phylum Chordata; class Aves; order Charadriiformes; family Pedionomidae; genus Pedionomus; species Pedionomus torquatus. Next base: position 21,601 of record VZRU01020316.1, on the reverse strand, counting down.
TAAAGGCAGGCCAGCGGATTACGGGGGGAGGTAGGACAACAAAATCCGGGTTTCCTCCCAGAGACACAGCCGGGATCCTCGCCCGCCTCGCCGGGACTGTGCCTGCCGGGGAAGTTCTGCCTTTCTCGTGCGCTCCTGAGCCCGAGGGCTCGTCCCGCTGCCCAAGCAGAGCCCTCGGAAAGGGCTCGACTGCCTCAAAACTGCTCATTTTCATATTATTATCAGTATGAGCGCGGCCTCTCATCACCTAGAAAAGGCAAAGCACTTCGGCCGTGGCTGGTTTTAGAGTGGGCCCTCGACCCTTCCCACCCCGGAGCTCCCAGGCAGGTCTCTGGAATAGTCAGCCCATAAAAAGCAACACCCTTTTTTTTTATTATTATTATTCCTATTTTTTCCCCCACTTCATTCTTTGAAATGCAAATTTTGAGCCAGTATCCTAGTTTTTCCGTAAATAATTCAGAGGCTGCACCAAACCCCGGTGGCGGTGGAGGCCCCCAGTAACGTTGCTCCTTCCAGCACAAGCCCAAGAGGTGGCTGCGCATCCCCCAGTGCCCCAAGGACGGAGAGACCGATCCCGCTCGGAGACCTCAGGATCCAGACACAGGAGGGAGCTGCCCAGCGTCATCAGGGAGGCCACCTTGGCATCCCAGAAGAGCTGGGGTGGCACCCTAAGGCCCAAACCCCCTGCTCACCCCCTCCTGCCCGCAAGATGCTGATGACAATTTATTTAACTTTGTTCCTTCTGTCAGTCAAGCACCAGCCACTCTGGCCCTGGGTCTCTTTTCCTGCTATTTCTAGGCCTGGCTGTAGCAGGATTTAGTTCAAAGGCTACTTTGTGGAGCAGAAGGTTGAGGGAGCTGGGTAATTTGGGCAGGGATCGGTCGATATGTGGGCTAATACAGACTTGCCTTTGTAACCCAGTTCATAAAAGCAATTTGCTGCTGGGCTGACGGCGGCTCAGCCCCTTCCCAATCCTCTGGCGCTGAGCACGGGGCGAGCTGCAGGAGAATTTGGAGGATCTGGGCATTTTTTCCACAATCGGAGCCGCTGGGTTTCCTGACGGCTTCTGTGCAGGCAGCTCCGGAGCCTGACGAGCCCCCACGGGCGGGAGAAGGAAGGGCAGAAGTGCAGGGGCTTTATAAATACCCCCCGAGGCAGCGGCAGCACGTACATGGCCTGGAGGCCACGGCGGTGGCAGCCCCCTCGCTGCCCCAGAGCCCACCTGCCCGTAACTGGGACCAGTGACACGCTCCACAGCTGCATTCCTGACACCCCAGAGGTGTCAATAGCCTGCGACTCCTGCACCCCAGGAGGCTGCTCGAGCACCCAGAGCTATCAATCACCTCTGAAAACTTCCTCCAAACACTCAGCAGCGTGAATTTTTCTTCCCAGTCGCAGGACTGGCCTTCCTTTGCGCTCCCACGGGGTAAGGGCGCGCTCGTCCCGCCCCAGTGGCAGCAGAGAGCTCCCTCGGAGCAGCTGATGGAAAATGCCCGGGACCCTCCCAGGGCCGTTTCCCGCTGTGACACATGGGGGGGGTCACCTGTCACATTCCTGCCGTGCCACCCACAGCCCCACCTCAGGTGCTGGGGCCAGTTTTGGACCCCAGCTGCAAAAAAAAAAAGACATTGAGGGGTTGGAGCGAGTCCAGAGAAGGGCAACGGAGCTGGTGAGGGGTCTGGAGACCAAGAATGGTCTGGAGAACTCCTGAGGAGCTGCCAAAAGAGCTGGAGGGGTTCAGCCTGGAGAAAAGGGAGCTGAGGGGAGACCTGCTCGCTCTCTACAACTCCCTGGAAGGGAGTCAGTTTCTTCTCCCAAGGAACAGGGGATGGGACGAGAGGAAATGGCCTCAAGCTGCTCCAGGGGAGGTTTAGGATGGAGCTTGGGGAAAATTTCTGCATTTCTGAAAGGGTTGTGAAGCCTCGGAAGGGGCTGCCCAGGGCAGCGGTGGAGTCACCACCCCTGGAGGGATTTAAAAGCCGGGCAGCCGTGAGGGGGATGGGTCAGGGGGGTTTGGGCCGTGTTGGGGTGATGGTCGGACTCGATGATCCGAAAGGTCCCTTCTAACCTCGACCATTCTGTGATCCTGTCCTTCCCAGAACGCAGGGGTTCCCGGCCACAGCAGCGTCCTTACGGGGACGGATCGGGTGGGAAGGAGAAGGCAGGCTCCGAAAGAATTCCACACCTCTGCTTCCCCGCGCTTGGAATCAGTGAAAGGCTCCCTAAACCTCCCCCATGGCAAAGCGTCCCTCGCTCCTAGCGAGCAGAGCTGAGCTCGGACCATTCCCACACCTTTCTGTGGTTTACGGCGCGATGCAGATCCCTTGGGCATCACCAACCCCCTGCTCACGTCAGCACTTTTCCACCCAGAGCAGAAAACCAGGGCGTATTACCTTTTCGTGTTGTGGATCGTGGTCCCCCCCAGGACGATGCGCACCCCGGGGTTGGTGCGGTTGAGGTTATAGACCGTCAGCGCCTCCTCGTAGGTCGCCCCTCCGATGATGAAGACGATAATGTCCTGGGGCCTGCGATGAAGAGGCAAGAGCTGAGCGGGGGGTCAGACAAAACCAGGAGGATAAATCCTGCTCCGCACGCAGGGGGTGCTGATTTCTCTCCCCAGACCAAGTCTGGTTCCTGTGACAGGCTGGGCTGGAGGCTGATGCCGTGGAGCCCATGAAATGGCTTTTAAAACACTCTCTCTGCTAAACATTTACACGAGGTGCTAACGATTAAAAGCCCCGACAGCAGCTCCCCCCCCCTGCCCCTGGCACATGTTTAATGCAGGATGGAGACGCCGGGAAATTCAGATCAATTCGGGAGCAAACGAGGACAACGGCAGCGCTTCTGAGCCCTCGGGTTTGCTGCGAAGGACAGGGATCGGCCGCGGCTTTGCTGCCTGATAGAGCTGCCCGGATCGACACGGGCACCTCTGAGGGTCACACTGCCCAGGCAGAGACAGAGGGGAAGAGGAGCGGTGGGGAAGAAAGAAGGGAAGAGGGAAGGGAAGAGGGAAGGGAAGAGGGAGCAGTGGGAAAGAAAGAAGGGAAGAGGGAAGGGAAGAGGGAAGGGAAGAGGGAAAACTCAGCTGGCAAAACACAAAACCGGCCAAACGCTGCCCACTCTCTTCTTTCAAAGGGGGGGCTGCACCTTCCTGGCACCCCTGCCCCAGCACTGAAGTCTGCACTCTTGGGGACAGCAGCAGGAGGGTTTCTGCACACCCTGCAGCGAAAAGGTGAGGATCACAAGGTGCCATCCACCCCCGCGGGTCGCAGCGCGCCAGTCTCAACACAACCAACTCTCCGCTGCCGTCCCGAAACTCATCTCTGTCCCCCGAGCAGAGAAGAAACCCCCGGCCCAGAGATCACACCCCGGGCTGCTCCTGCTCCCTCTGCACGGTGCTAAGGCACGTAACATGCTTCTTTTCGCTCTTCCATCACTGCTGCCTTCCCTCTGGGGTTAACCCTGGGGTGGGGGAGCGGGGGCACAACGACAGCCCCTTCCCGCTTGCCCAGAACAGCCGGGGCGCGGGTCCAGAGGGTGCGGGAGCGAGAGCAGCCACGGAGGGACAGGGGCATCCCGGTGCCCTCGCGAAGCGCCCGGGGAATTGCTGCTCACATCAAGGGCACGTAACAAGCCATTTTGGGCCGGGAAGAAACCCCAGGGCTGTTACAGGATCAGCGGGAAGGCGATCTCCAGCCTCGCCTGCTGCCGCGGCTCCGCATCTCCTCGGTTAACGACTAATTTAACAGCTAAACGCCCCGACCCTTCAGGCAGGAGGGGAAAAAAACAACTCCCCTGAACAAACAAGGACACAGACAGGGTTTTGCCTTCAAGAAAGACCCCCAAAACACAGGCCCCGCTGCAGACAAGACCCTATCTGTGATTTAGCAAGCGCGCTGCTTCCCCGGCTGCGCGGGGCCGTGCGTGAGCTCAGCTGAAGCAGCACAAAGCCAAGCGCTTCCACATCACAGGCTGCAGGCTCGTGCTTCCAAAAAAGGAGATTTTTTCACATTCTCTGCCTCAGGAGATCCCTCACCCATCCCTCTACAAGTGTGTCAGCTCCAGACGTTCCTAAACGGCTCCAAATTCTTCATCTCCTCAAGAAGGAACTTTCCCCTTGACCAAATCGTGGGGAGAGACCACGCCTGGCAGAATACTGCAGATCAGGTACCGGGGAGTTCTCACCTTCCACGTTTAGAACTTTGATGGGCTTTCAGATGAGGTTTCCAAGAACCCAAAGCAGCAAGGAACCAGCAGGGTCTTCTCAAGGGAGACCACCACCAGACGGAATATTCGGAAGGGGCTGCCCAGGGCAGCGGTGGAGTCACCACCCACTCCAAGGCATACAAAAATACCCACTCAACATCCTGCAGAATTTCCCCTTAATTGACAGCAAGGAAACGGCAGAGCCCAAGAAAGGAGTGACGGGTACAAAATGCCCCTTGGCACCTTCTCCCTCCTGAGTCAGTGCCCTCACTCCCAGGCCTGTATTTACCCCCAATGACTCCTCTGATGACAGATGAGCTCAGCTCCAGCAAATTCAGCTAAAAGCAGAGTTCTTTTCAAAGACAGTTATTAGCCATATTCAGCAAGATCCCATTCTCCTCAGGAGCAGGAGCTGGCTCGGAAGGGAGAGCTCGCAGGGGGACTATTTTTGGTTTTCTACAAATAAACGCCAGATGGCAGGGAGGGGAGTTAAGGTCCAGGCTGAAATCCATCACGTGAGCATCCCGGCAGCTCGGTGCAATGGCTTTATCCCTCACCTCAGCCCTTCCAATGGGAATGTCACACCTTGGCCGGTGAGAAGACAGCCATAATTCAGTCTGAGCAGCCCTCCCCAGGGCAGCTGCTGGAGAAGGCGAGAAAAAGCAGCACCACCAAGACATTTCTCTGCCAAAATTAAGCTTTGCAAAGAACAAAGCACGTGGCGACGGCGGGAGGAGCAGAGAGATCTCAGTGCCACCTATTTCTGCCCCACGTACCTGTCCCGGAGGGTGTTGGGACCCAGGTAGGGGAACTGGCTGTCCTTGAGCTTCCCTTTGATGAGCTGATCCAGGGTTTCCTGCAGGAGAGGCTGGTGCTGCGTGTACACGTTCTCGACACCCTGCAGCGCAAGAGAAGCTCGTTAGGAATTAATGCAGCGCGGCAGGAGGCGGAGAGATCAGCAAAGGCACATCATCCGAGGGTTACTGCAAGCCTTAACCACCGACGTCCAGATTTACAGGGGCTTTTCAGCAACTAAATCCCATTGTCTTGGATGAGAATTATGGCCTAAAAGCCCCAAGCACTTACGATTAAATCTCTGAAGAGATTTAATGCAAGTCTCGCCCCATGACTGTTGACTAAAACCATCCTAATTTCATCTGCAGCAGATCCGCACCTTCAGGCCTTTGAGGAACTGTTTGGTGATGGCCACTGCATCCTTGGGGCCGAACAGGTCGCTGCCCCGGACCCGCTTCCCTCCGTACTCCACCACGGCAGACACCAGCTGTACAGGGAGAGGCAAAACCAGCCCTGTTAACCTGGAAACCCGTGTCCTGGCAGGTTTTGTTCTGGCTGGGCTCAGTGCAGGTACTGGGGTGATGGCCAAGGAGTCAGAGAGGTCGATCCCCATCAGGTAACACAGCACAGGGGGAGGAAGGGGGAAGAGGAGGACTATTCCCCGTACCCAGCAAGCGAGTCATCCTGCCGGGACACTGCCTGCCTGAGGAGAGAGCCTTTCATTGCCATCGTCTGCTGCAGCAACAGCAGATCCTCCACACAACGTGACATCCTCCCGCTCCTCCACCCCCTCTCCAGCTGCTCCCCTCCTTTGCCAAGTGCTGCCACCCTCTTCTACTCCCTTCCCAGTCCCCAGGAGCCTCCAGCTCTTGGAGCAGGAGCTGGGTTGGCATAAAGGCATAGGGAGGAAGAGAAGACGCTTGGGCCCCGTCGAGGTGCCACACATGTCCCAGGCTCCCGGCCTGCCTGCCATCCTGCCGTTCCAAACCTCTTGGGCACAACCCTGTGGGACCTGCTGCGGGTGACCCTGCTTGGGAAGGTGGGACCGGGTGATCCTGCCGACCCCTGGGTGCTCTCCCACCCCACTGTTCATCCCGCAGAGGCAGACACGCTGCCTTTACCTTTCGGTACCTCTCCGAGACCCCCCTGTTCTTGAGATCGGCCAGCAGCCCCGGCAGGCTGCCGCTGCTGTGCCGCTCGTAGTGCAGGGCATACAGCATCACCAGCCGGGCAGCGTCCAGCTCCGTCACCTTGGGGTGCTGCAGCAGGCGACGCACGTTCTGTGGCGAGACAGAGAGCCTTCTTAGCGCAGAGGCCTTCAAAGGACATTAAATCAGCCTAAAATCAAGCCTGCAACAAAACTGCGTGAGGGAGGAATGTGAGAGAAATAAATTGTGCCATAAGCAGCAGAGACCCGTTTCTTCAGGTTTGTCGGAGGACGATGGAGCAAGAGCTGCTCTGGGGCCTCCTCATGGAGCTGGGAACTCATGGCCCAGCTCTGGTGTCCGTTCCGGACTCTCTTCTCTTTCCGAAGGTGCAGGAGCAGAAGCACCAAAGTCTCAGGCAGCCTTTGGATGTGAGAGGTGGAGGAGCAAGGACCAAGCCTTTGGCAGCAAAGGAGGGAGGGAATTCAGCTTGAGAAGGAAAAGATTTACCGTGCTGGGGGCACCTAGAGAAATCTACAGGTACTGCTGCTAATATGAGACTGTGACTTCTTCTTTTCCACAGGAATACGAGGGGCGTGTGCCCCAGGGAGGCCGCAGACCCCGTCCTGAATCCTCCCGCATCAGCTGAAACGCGCGGGCACCGCGGAGCTGCCGGTCCCAGCCGCAGGAACGGCAGTTCCAGGAGCGGGACAGAGCCCCTCGGGATCCTTCCCTCTCCGTAAGCGGCCGTGACCTTCACAGGCTGCAGAAGTCCCCGCGTATCTCACCAGGCTCTCCCACCCTCCCCCAGACAGGGGAGATGGAAGCACTGGGCGAAGCTGCTGTCACCGCGCTGAGTCAGCTCCACCGCCTGTAACTGGTAACAAAAATACAGGGCAAACCCTGCCTTTTGGGGAGGATGGACAGGACTTTGCCGTCAGCCTCGGCAAGGTCAGGAGCTGACCGGTGAGGGCAGGGACAGGGCCCCTGGAGAGGGGGCTTTTGCCAGGTTTTTGATCCTGTGCCGGCAGCGGGAAGGGTGTAAAACAGAAAAGCCATTGTCCAGCCAAGGAGATGGGACTCAAAACCTCCCATTCAGCGCCCAGGGCTCACGGACGATGTCAGGATTAATAAGAGACCCGGGGAAGAATAGCCAAAATGTACTGTACTGAGGGGCCCTGGGCCACCAGAGGAATTAGCAATCACTGAAGTTACATCAGTGGGAGAACAATTCTGCCTTTATTCCGTGCACTGGTTTATTCTTCATTGTTTCTGCGGCCTTGGCCCTTCGCTGCCACGAGGAAACTGCAAGAGGGAACAGCCTGGGGCAGTGCAGCTCGAGAAATACCCATCTCTCGCTGAGAAACACCAGTTCCTTAGTTCTACGTTTATTTCCTGGCCACTACGCATCTCCCAGTGGGTCCCAGTTGTTGGAAATACACTGGAGCCCTTCAGGCACGTGGCTGCAACCTTGTTTTCTGCTTTAAAACCTGCAGGAATCCCTCCTTAGCGCACACAAAGACCTTAACTGGCACCGAGTAACCATCCTGCCCAGTTTCCAGCACGGACTCTCTTCCTTGCAGAGCTGGGCATCACCAGAACATCACATCATCCCTTTCTTCACCCAATCTGGGAGAACTTCAGGAAAAGCAGACCTGCATTTTCTGGACGGGTCTCCCATCGCCAAGCATCCAACACTAGCGCTGTGTGCTGCCTTAGCATCAGACACCACAGGCCCCAGCACGTGGGCTGAGGGATCTTCTCAATATTTGACTTTTAAACTGCGAAAGGTTGATCTAGAAACAATCCCACAGCGAAGGAACCCGAAGGGCTGTTTTCAGCGAATGCACTCCACAGCGCTTTGCCCACTTCAGTACTTACTCGCCCGAATTCCACCAAAATTCCACCAAATACAAGCTATCAATAATTTCTATGCACTCAAAATCTATAGCCACGATGACTTCAACCGATTCCCATCAGCTCAGGATCTGGTAACAGACACAGGGCGTGAAGAGTCTAATATTATCCCCCGGCCGCCCACTTGGAGCAGGAATAAGGGAGGCGAAGCCCCCATGCATTTGGAATCTGCTGAAGATGCTTCTCCTTGTTTTCCAGCCAAACTGCCTCTGGCGTCGTGCAAAGCAGTCTGTTAAACGGTGTGGCTGCTGCCTTGGCTATAAAAAATTAAGGACTCGTGTTTTAATAGCGAGTGGCTGGTCGAACTCTGCTTTAATAGAGTCGCACTCAACAACAGGGCTATTTTCTCTGAATTCATCGCTCTTGACACCCTGTCAGACACTGGGTCAGGGCATGGAATCCACCCAGCACAGGGTCAACCCTTCACTCTGCACTCGGCTGTAACAAACGTCTCTGTTCAGCCCTTTTCAGTCCTTTTTGTCAAAGGAATCTTTTATCTGAGCAGCTTTTCCACTGGTTTTTATTACCAAAAACCAAAAAAAAAGGTAAAAATAAAACCCCCCAAACGAATAGTCCGGTTTAGACAATTTCAGGGCTCCATTTCTTCTCCTCCCCAGCAAATACAAGCAGCTCCTGCACAGGGCAGCAGGTTTTTTTCCCCCTGGTGCCTGCAAAGGCAGTTTGCCAGAAGCCGACTGGCTGCAGATAATGAAGGAACGTCGCATTGTGAGATGTAAAGGCAGAATCTGCAGAGCCGCTTCTCCAGCCAGTTATTAACTATGATTCATCCCCATCTGAACTGAAGGGGGAGGAGAAGAGCAAGTCTAACGTGGAACGTCCCAACCCTGCAGGAGATCTGCCTGCAGAACTCCCACCGACTCCCCGCATCAAACCCTCCAGGTTCAGAGAGAGGACCGAGGTCGGGCTGCGAGCCCCGCGGTACCTGGAGAGCGCTGGAGTGGTCGTTCTGGCAGGCCAGCTCCTGCTCCACTTCAGAGACCTCCAGCAGGTTCCTCTCGCCAACCAGTCGGGAGAGCTCTCCCACCACCGTCACGTGCTTGGACACCGTCCCCGACATCTTCTTGAACTGCGGGTAGTTCTCCACGAACGCCTACGACGGGGAAACCAAAGCAACCGGCTCTTTGAAGCGAAAGCAAGAGACAGAAAGCAAATGTGTCCAACCCCGCCGTAAACTGCACAAACTCCTTCCCATCAATACCAGCAAGACCTGCGTGGGCTGATAGGGCACAGGATTTCTCCAAGCACAAGGAGAATTTTGGAAGGGATGCTCTTTTTCTTTGTTCTTGAAACAAAAGGATAGGGGAAGTATCTCCAAAGACACCGCCAGGATGGTTTAGATCTTGAGCAGTGACTGCAGGGATGGCCTGTGCTCTGAGCTGCTGCCAAGCGACCCAGCTCTCCATAAAGCCCACACAGCCCACCCTGAAGCAAGCAGAGTGCTTAAACCAGAGCTTACGGATTTAATTTAGGGCTCTGGGATTCCAGCGGGCTCTGAGCAGCAGCGGGGAGGATGAGCAGGCTTGGGAACCACCCCACAGCAGGGCAGAATGGCTTATCCAAGTGTAATTACAGCTGTTTTAATGAATACAAGCCACAAAGGAGGTCCCTGCTCCTCAAAACCAGCCCATCACCGAGACCTGAACTGCTGGCCCTGGTAGTGGACAGTCAGGGTACAGACAGCGGGGATCTGCACCATCTGCAGTGGACGGGGTTTGGAAAGTCCAGTGGTTACGTGTAGGTTGTCCCCACCTTCATATCGGCGATGGATTCCAGCTTCTGCTGCTCCTTGGGCTTCCTCCTCTGGAAATCCTCCATGAGATTCTTGATGTTACTGCCAATCTCAGCGAAGTTCAGGTACATGTTCTGCAGGCAACAAGACAGGGGGCTGAGAAAAAGCTCTTCTGACGTGAACCTTGATGCCGCTGGCAGAAGGTGACACTGTGCCCCAGAGAGCCAGAGCACACAGTGGCCCCGAGGCCAGGCTTCAGCAAGAACCTCTGCCATTGGCCCTGGGTTGGAAGAAAACAATAAAACAAACGTGTCGTTCCACGTTAGACGCTGCTGGCATTACACACTGATTTTCACCACTTGCATAAGCTACAGAGAGCATCACCCTCCAGCGCTCAAAGTCCCTCTGACTTGGCAAAACCAAGAATGAACCCAAATCCATCCCTCCGTGAAGATTCCCCCCCAGACACCTACGTTGGCGTAGAACTCGTCGTTCTCGGCAGACAGGACCACCTCCCGGAGGTCCTTGCTTATCCCTGGTACCCGGGAGAGGTCAATGCGGTTGTTGTTGATCCCCAGCAGCTCGTGAACCATGGCCTGGTACGTCCACTAACGAGGAGGGCGAGAGAGAAAGGCAAACGATGGCCTTAGGAAGGCAAAAAGCACTGGGAAGTTAAGGGATTTCAGGCTGAACCCCAAGGAAGGCAGTTCAGGTGCCTCTGGGGACACACAGCGGATTCCAAGTGTGCATTTTTCAAACTTCTCTGGCAGAATGTCACGATAAGAAAGGTTCTCTTTTTGTTACAACCAGACGGGCACCCCACGGCCAGAGCCACCGGTGCGAACGCAGAGGAGAAGCACCCCCGTCCACTGTAGGCACCTTCAACGGACACGACAACGAGCGATGGGGATCACTCTTTCCCTTCCCTTTGCCCCCACGAGGGGATGCGCATTTTTGGCTGCAGAGGTTCCGTGGGAAACCACAGAATTGCCTACAGACTCCTCTGCTTCTCGAGCGGCAGCAGGAGCCTCTGTTTCTGCACATCAGGAGTTACTATATTTATCCTGCGAAGACTAATGCTAATCTAGAGAGAAAAGTGAAAGCTGCTTGGAGCACCGATGTGCCCCACACCCTGTCTACATTCACCTGAACCTCTCTTCTGGAGAGAAATGTCTCTGTGTAGCAGAGAACGGGGTTTCTGCCCATCAGACCTCCCCCATCCTACAAGCATCACCAGCAGCTCCCACAGCACCAGCGCTGGAGAAGCCCCAGCTCCAGCCCTTGCCCCATCACCAGCCCAACCCACGCCTATGTCCCACCAGAACCAAAGGGGACAAAGAGATTCCACCAGAATCTGCAGCACAGCCAAGAAAACAAATAAATCACAGTAGCTACGGAGCAAATATTGCCCCCCATCAGTAACCCAGAGGGAGAAACACACCATCGAGGCCACTCGGTAACTGTCAAACAGCCCCCACGGATAAACCCTTGGAGGGGACGTGGCCAAGACGTCCCCGATGGGAAGGTGCCCCCAGGAGTGGACGTGGCTGGTTCTCAGAGGGATTTTAAACAGAACGGGAGCAGGAGGGCAATACCCTTGACCTTTTTAAACCCTGCCCTGCCGGGGTGTGAGCGCCCACTCACTGCCACCCCCCAGGCCTCCGAGCACGTCCAGAGCTCAAATTCCTACCTCCGCCCTCGCCCGACCGCGAGAGGATTCACCTGGTTGAGGAGGGGGGTGATGGCATCATCCGACCGGTCGAGAATGAGCAGCAGAGGAGGAACCTCCGTGCGCCGAAAGTCAAACAGCTCATACTCCTTGGTGATGACTTGCTGCGGAGAAAAGGGAAGTACAACCACTTGCTCTTAGGCACACCTGGAAAATGTTTCCTCTCAGTTTGGATACAGGTGGACAAAGGGTGCGGAGTTGGTGAAAATTAAGAAAATTAATGTGCTGCTCTCTTTGTGCCCACTCTACTGAAGAAAGATCAATGTGTAAAAGAAGAATTAAACACAATTTCAGCACGTTGCCACACCTCTGAGGCGCGGCTGTGTTCTGGCAGTACCTTCACGCACTCAGCGAGCCGCTTGGCCGACTCGGAGGAGAGCTGGTACCGGATCATGGGGCATTTCTTCAGGGACAAGAGCAGAGCGGTCAGTCCTTGGGTGGTCCTGGCCAGCGCCGCCGGGTCCCAGCTCCGGCCCTGCGAGGAAAAGCCGCATCCGATACGGCCCCACCGTCCCCAGACTCCTCACATCAAGCCTTATGACTTTTTATAGTTTTATAGTAAAGCACAGTTTGACTGGAGGAGCAGGCACACCAGAGGCCTCAACCAGACTCCCCAGCCCCCCACCGCACCCCGCTTCCTGGGGCTACTGGTCTCCCCAGTATCCACAAACCAAGGCCATTAACCATAACACAAGTTTGGGGTTTTTTTCCATACCTGGCAGCAGCCCAAGAGGTTGAGAGAAAAGACGTGGGGATTCACCGCGATGTAATCGCCGTAGAACTCCTGCCAACACGCAAAAACGAATAGTTTCATCTCGTGCCAACCCTTATCCAGCCTAAAAGAGTTCTGTCCTCCAGCACTGGCCACAGGAAGGCTAAAATCCCAAGCAATGCAGGCGCTCCCTGACTCTGCTCATCTCTCCTTCCTCCACAAGGAACCTCTCAGATCCCTGCTCTCCTGCTGACACTGCCCTGGGTGTCTCTCGAGTACGCAGCCCTCCGTCCTCGCCACAAACCAGCACCAGGAGTGGCTCTGAAAGCTGCAGGGGAGGGAGAAACAGGGGACACAGCAGCTTCTCTTTCTTTTACTTTTTAATCCCAAGTGTACGTTCATTTTATCTTCCATCCCAGGCTGTTGGTGGTTCTGCTGCACCCTGTGCAAACACGAGCCCTCTCCTCGCCACACCTTGTACCTGCCCTTTGCTGGGGCTTTGGGATTCAGGAATTTACTGAAAATGTTCAAAATTCACCTGAACTTCAGCCACAACTTCCTGTTCGTCAGCCTCAGCTAATGACTTGACATCGCTCTTACTGATCACGTTACTGAAATCTGAAAGGAAACAAGAGTGAAAAGAACAGTCGGGCCCTGGGAGTGACAGGTAACAGGCGACAGCACCGCACAACGGGACGACCGGGCTTCCCCCGGAGCAGGAGCAGATCCCGACAGCGATCCCCAGTTTACCCTGTGACTACAGACGCTGTAATCCAGAGGTAACTTCAGATGGACACTCCGCGCCAATTCCCTGCCCGACTTTCTGCCCCCAGAGCCAACAGAGCACAGAACGGCCAGCGATGGACTCGATGCCCAGCGGCATCTCCTACCCCCTTCCTGGCCCAACATCTCCCCAGTTACGCACCAGCAGGTAAACCCAAAATCCAGCATTAGGTGGCTGTGACAGGTCCCCCCTTCCAGCGCCGGGCTGCTGCGGAGCCGCAATGACATCTAGAGGCCACTCCAGCCCAGCTCCGGGGTCCCCCAAACCAGACTGAACACAAACCGCGCTGGGGCTGCTCTGCTGAAGGTCCAAAGGCACCGAGTACTGTGTGTGTGGTGCGAGCAGGAGGTGAGAAGCACCCACCTGATGCCTCCAGTCCAGCTGTGGGGTGGGAATTCTATCCCAAATTCTCTACCTGCAAAAGCCGGGCCAGTCTCTGCCCCTGCGCATCTTCTTTACAAAAATGGCACTTTATCCCCAGCCTCACCCTTCTGTCATACTTTTGAAGGAACATGAAGCTTTAAATTCTCAAAAATTCTCAGGGATAAGCCATATGGGAGAAATCCAGATTTATGGTGCCGCTTTATAACGATCTCTTAAGAGCTGCTTCAGTTTAACAATTTTCTCTGCTCTGCATTACCCCTTTGCTAAAAGGATTTGGTGACCTAAGTAGCATAAAAACTAGAATTCACACATTCTCAGGATTTCGTAAAGGCCTGTCAGCGGGAGCGGTGGCAACATCTCACGTCTGGATCTTCTGCTGACCATCGGGTTGGTCCTGAGGGGTCGGATCCCCCCAGCAGAACACGGGACACTTACAAATGAAATAGATGCTGTACTTCGGCCTGCGCAGCTCCTGGATGAGGAATTCCACGTTCTCCTGGATGAAAACGGCACCGGGGAGAGCAGAATTTAAAAACGTTGATTAGGAAGGGGTTGGAGTGACCCGTGCCAGCCTTGCTGTCCCCACCACAGTCCCATCCAGAGCCAGAATCAAGCAGTCACAGCCTTCTCTTCTCCAGGCTGACCCCCCCCAGCCTGTCCGCACAGCAGAGGGGCTCCAGCCCTCCCAGCATCTCCAGGGCCTCCTCCAACAGCTCCACGTCTCTCCTGTGCTGAGGCCCCAGAGCTGGAGGCAGCACTTGGGGGAGGTGGGGGGTGTCTCCCCAGAGCGGAGCAGGGGGGCAGGACCCCCCCCCAGCCCTGCTGGCCACGCTGCTGGGGATGCAGCCCAGGGGG
>VZRU01020314.1:15012-30352 GCA_013398155.1 Pedionomus torquatus | reverse complement strand
GGGGCGGTACCGGCGCCGGTAGCGGCCGTGCCCCGGGCAGGGACGGCATTGTGCTGTTTTGCTACAGGATAAAAATGGCCTCTCGGCGGATCACACGGGAGACGTTTGATGCTGTAGTGCAGGATAAAGTTAAAAGGTACCGCATGGACCGGGGCGATGCCATGGAGGACACGATCCATCATTTTAAAGGTAACGAAACCCGGGCGTGACGTGCCACGGGTCACGGCAGCTCTTCGGTAACGGCCGCCTTCGGTTTTCTTCCCTTTAAGTACAATTGCCTAAAATGCGGGCTCGTGCTGGTGCTTTTTCACATCCATCTTTATTTAAGGAGCTTATAGCTCGGTCCGACGGACGCTGTTTCTACGTGGAATGCAAATTCCAGGCAAAAGAGCGAATTTTAAACAAAGGGATTCTGATGAGGCTGCATCAGGAGAGTGGGTCCGATTTCAGGGAGGTCTCCAGAGGCATCGCTGCAGGATGGAATCCTGTCGATGTCTGATAAGTTAAATAAATGTAGGAGTCCATTTGGAGGCTTGGGATGTTGGTATTTCACGTTATTTCTGGAGAAAAAGCTAGAAGCAGGACATTAGTGAACGTATGCCAAAGACGATGTGCAATTTCTCTTCTAAGTTTGCTATTAAAAATGTCTAGAAAAATAACTCGGCTTGCATTCGTAGGAACTTGAGAGTTCTAAAATGCGATCCCTTCTGTTTTCTGAAAGTTATATAAGCCCCCCAAAAATCATTCATTTTAAGTACTTAATTTGTTCAAGTACTCATTGCTTTCTGAATTTAACTGCTGGCTTTAAGGAATAGGGATTCTTGGATGCTTTGCAGGAAAATTCTATAGCTTGGATATTTGTGTGTGAGTTTGTAGAAAACATGACGTTCTCTTCAACTGTGGAATTCCAACATCCAGCGTGGAGAGGGAAAGCACACTCTTTAGTATTTTTACATCTGAGAAAACCGAGTAGACGCATTATGAGCACAACATTAGCATCTTCCCGGACTAAGAAAGTTGTCAGCAAGTAAGAAATGGGGCTTATAGCAGGATTTGCCTTTCAGCTTTAGTCAGAAGAGAAATTTTAATAAATTTTTGGTTTTCATTTAGGTGTTGTTAATCATGGATTCATTGTGCTGATTATGAATTACTCACTGTACCTAAGAAAGCTGCTGGGAATTTCCTGGAGCTAGATACCTGTACTGTTCTTCAGAGGTTTTTATTTGTTGACTGTTGTGTCTAAACGTGTTCATCAAATTTTTTCCCTAGTGCTGTGCGCGGTGCATCGGTGTATTTATGATTTTTTTCTTCTTACAGGTCATCCGAGGCCAGTCGCGAGACCGCGATACGAAGACAGTTTTCATGATGATGGAAGATACGCTCACGACAACACCCAGCACCATCCTCATGATGAGTGGAGCGAAGACCCTAGAGATGACTACCCAGGACCTTCTTACAGATCTGCTAGTCCTCTCATAAGAAAAGATAACTATTACCACGAACAGTACGGCCGCCCAGCGCCTCACGACCGGGAATTTGGCCACCCGGCATCTCACGACCGGGAGTACAGGCATCCAGCTTCGCACGACCGGGAGTACGGACGCCCAGGTTCCCACAACCGGGAGTACGGGCACCCGGCATCTCGGGATCGGGAGTACGGACGCCCGGCTTCCCACGACCGGGAATACGGACGCCCAACTTCCCATGACCGGGACTATGGGGGCCTGGCTTCTCATGACCAGGACTATGGCCCTCCTGACTCCTGGGAAGCCACCGCTCCACATGAAACGGACTTTAGTTCTTCGGATATTTTGGGTGATTTTAGATCACCGGGACTCATGGAAGATGAATATGGCAACATGGAAAATCAGGAGTATGATGTAGACTTTGGAATCCAATCTGACAGTGAGTTCAGGCCCCCGATACGGAGGGGCAACATCGGCAGAGGAAGAGTTCTGCGGGGAAAGCGTATTGCGAGGGGCGTTGTGAAAACTAAGGTATTCAAAGGAGATATCAAATCTCCCCTAAAGAAATGGAACACTAAAAAGCTGTCCCCGGGGCCTGATCAGAAGCCGACTCTGCAACCTGAGCAAATGCCAGAAGCCGCTGAACGGCCGGTGACTGTCCAGCGCCCTAATCCAAAGTTGCCTCCACGACCTAATCAGAGGCCACCGATAACAACCCAGAGACCTATCCTCAGGCTGCCAAAGCCTGCACATGTCTTCAGAAATCTCAATTTTGACCTTGTGGACAAATCGGACATTTTTTCAACGTTTGGAATAGAAATCATAAAATGGGCTGGGTTTCATGCTATAAAAAACGATGCAGAGTTTTCCCGGCTCTTTGGAGCTCTCTTTGAGCTAGAGACAGAAACCTGTGCAAAAATGCTTGCTTCATTTAAATGCTCCTTAAAGCCAGAACACAGAGATTACTGTTTCTTTACTATCAAAAGTTTACAGCACGCTGCTCTGAAAACTCCCAAAGTGGACAATGAGTTTTTAAATATGCTGTTGGACAAGGGGGCCGTGAAAACAAAGAACTGCTTCTTTGAAATAATAAAACCTTTTGATAAATACATAATGAGGCTACAAGACCGCCTCCTAAAAGGTGTTACGCCGCTGCTTATGGCCTGTAACGCTTACGAATTAAGCATTAAGACGAGCGGGTTTGGGAATCCAAGAGAAATGGCAAATGCTTTTGAGACCACCATTTCCCTTTGTCGTAAGTCCTTAGCCCTTCTGGGTCAGACCTTTGCGCTGGCATCTGTTTTTAGGCAAGAGAAAATACTTGAAGCCGTAGGGCTCCAGGAAATGGCTCCAGCACCAACACTCTTCCCCAACTTCGATGATTCGACGTTGTTTGGAAGAGAGTACATTGAAAACTTGAAGGCTTGGTTGGAGAAGAGCGGGTATCCAATTCAGATGAAGAAAGCGGAACCGGAGTCCACGGCACAGCTCACCAAACCCTCTCCTGACACAGAAGTTCAAAGTGAGTGAACTGCTGCACGGTGCTTTGTAGTATAGAATCTATTTGTCACTAGTGTTTTAATTTTTATGGTTTAATTAGGTCAGGAATTCCTAGTTCTGGGAATTGTATGTAAATCCTTAGCAGGTAGGGAATGCTACCTGTTGTAGCAGTTGCTTTCAGCTTTGTGGATGAAAGCTTGTCTCGTTCCTCCCCTCCTGCATGTGCCTATACTTTAAATCCAGGATGTTCCCCTTGTGCCTTGGCTGCCTGAGCTGCCCTCCTTCCAGCTCCACAGCCTCGAGGCTGGGAGGCCAGGACCACACTGGGACTGGTTACTGGGACTGGCTACAGCACAGAGTCAGGATTTGCACCTAAGCAAAGTCAGAGATCGTCCCGTTACCACTTCCATCAGATGCAGGCGTATTTCTGTGGAGTTGTCTGTAGGAATGCTGGTTCCTCTGCTCTGTTACGCCACCTAGTTCATCCTCCCTGAAGCATTTTCACTCATTGCTGGACTCATCTAGTTTTTCCTAATGGAACTTCAGGTACTTCCACAGGGAGGTCTGGAGGTATGGCTAATACTTGGGCACTCACACCTTCAGAGCAGTGTTCAAATGTGATCATTTTGCACAAAACCCTTTTGACACAATAAGTAATTGCCCTCTGAAGGATGGCTTAACTTGCCCAGGATGGCAAAGGATTTCATTAAAGCCCAGTGCTTCTCAAAATAAACTGTTTGAGAATCTGTGTTGAGAAAACAGAAGCTTTCTGAGATTTCCGTAATTTATTCTAGTATTAAGTGCAACCTTTTTTGTATTAACATGTTGAAAAATTGCAAGTGTCCGTGTGTCAAAGAATAAAAAAGATGACATTGATAGTCTGTTGCTGAGAAGAATGCGATGACTGCACTTTATTTCTTCCTGCAGCCCCGCAGCGAGCTGATCGGAAGGTTGTAGAGACAATTGAAGAGCTCGTGAACAGCATCGTTGCAGGAACCTTGTCTGCTAAAGAGAGAAACGCTCAAAAGAACTGCCCTGAATACTGGTAGGTGTGTTTGAACAATATGTTATGCTGCTGCTCTCTGATGAAGATACTTGGAATATAATTAAATTCAGTATTTAATCCAAGGTGTGTAAGATCAAAGTCTATTGTATATTTAATCAGGCTTTTTGGAAATGTTTCCTAAGCGAATTATACTTGCTGTTCTCCTTGGAAATTGTCCTGTTGCTTCTGTTTGGTCTAGTAGATCATGTTCCTTTTGGTCTGTCAATGATGACTGTATGTCAATCCAAATACAAAATGATAAAAACAATTTACAAGATGATATCAACTACATTTGCTTACCGTTTTCAACACGCTGTAAGGGAACAGGCTTATGGTTCTAGTGTTCCATAAATGTTGGAAAAGGAAAGCTGAGACGCTTCCAAGTGTAATGATCTTTTAATGTGACAGTATCTCTTCATGTGTGAACTGCAGCACCGCTGATTAATTACTAGCCAAATGATTTATGTCAAACCCCTCCATCATTTATTTGTGTGGCATGCTTTACTTACTGCTTTAGAGGTGGGGTTGGCTGTTACTCCGAGAGAAGACTCTGTAGGATAATGTTAATGTAGCAGCTTGTGTAAACCCTTGGAGAAAAAGACCACTTGCTACTGAGTTTCTGCTCTGATAATTTGAGAGGAGTTGTTCTTTCGTTTTAGGCTTTCATTTGTGTGATTTTTATTTAGGTTCTTGTCCGATGAAGATAGTCTGGAATACAAGTATTACAGGCTGAAGCTAGCAGAGATGCAAAGGCGGGCATCGGCTGGAAAGGAAGCGGGCGGCGAGGGCAGAACACTAGAAGAATTCGCAACAGAATCGGTCAGGGCCATGCTATATGCCAGGAAAGTGGCAAGTATTAAGAGAAGGCTATTTAAAAGAAAAAGACTTGGAATTATCACCCAACATGGTATTCGAGGCAGGAGGGTGAGGAGGGCAACCACAGGGACACAGACTGTGCTTTCAGCCGGGACAGTGCTGAAGCACCAGGACAAACATCTTCAAGGTTCAGATCAGTCAAAGCCTCCTGTATCCGAAACCACCCTGTCTGAGAAGAATTCTGCCCTCGATACCACCTCATCCTCGCAGTGTGTCCCTGCTTCAGAGGCCTCTCTGCCAGCAGAAGAAAGGGCAGATTCTGAGGATATATTAGCACCGCCTGAACTTTTCCCACCTTTGTCCTCTCAGTTTCCTGACGGTAAGTGAAGATTCACGATTACATTTTACATTTTAAATCATGAGAGAAAAGAATTGCATAGAACATTCTGCTGGAAATTCTAAAAATCATTTATTTTGGTAAAGTAGGTAATTCTCAATTATATTAACCTTCCAGCGATGCAGGTTTTGTATGAAGCAGTAGATAACGAGCATCCCGTTTCTTGCAGTGGATGCTAAAACTATGGAAACCGCTGAGAAACTTGCCAAGTTTGTTGCTCAGGTAGGACCAGAAATTGAGCAGTTCAGCATAGACAACAGTGCGGATAACCCAGACCTCTGGTGAGTAACCTGCGTGATTATCTGTCAAAATGGGCCAATAAGAAAAATCCAAATGCAAGGAGATGGTTCCTTTGATTGTTCCTTGAGACGTGTGCTTTTGTTCAGTGTGTTTAGGAATGGAGGATTTTGAGCAATACTCCCTCTTGTCCTGCCCACCAGCTCCGTTAATGGTGACTATAGATGGATGGAATAGTTTGGGTTGGAAGGGACCTTTAAAGGCCATCTCGTCCAACCCCCTGCCGTGAGCAGGGTCATCCTCAACTCGATCAGGTTGCTCAGAGCCCTGTCCAACCTGGCCTGGAATGTTTCCAGGGACAGAATATCTCCTCCTTCTCTGGGCCAGTGTCTCACTGCCTTCACTGTAAAAAAAATCTTCCTTAGATCTAGTCTAAATGTTCCCTCTATTAGTTTAAAACAGCTACCCCTTGTGCTATTGCAACAGGCCCTGCTGAAAAGTTTGTCCCCAAAAAGGCTTCTGGCTGTGATTGAAGTTTGCCCAGGAAAGGAGAGGTCCCAACCTGCCATCGTACAGAGTGGTAGCTGTTCTTAGGACACGTTGTCAGAGAATCCTACAAAACCACACCTGGAATGACCATTCAAAAATGAATAAGAGATCTATTTCTTGCTTCGTCCCGGTAAAGAAAAAGCTCTTTCTGGTATTTCTGAATTTCGCTGTAATTTTTGCTCAGGTTTCTGCAGGATCGAAACAGTTCCGCTTTCAAATTTTACCGAATGAAGGTCTATGAGTTATGTCCATCCATTAACTTCAGCGCCGTGTCAGAAGCAACTGATGCTGGGGAAGGTGCTAAACCCAAAGAGAGGAATTTGGATATTTCGGAAGAGGAGGAGGAGGAGGAAGAAGAGGAGGAAGAAGATAATGAGGAGGAAGCTGAGTTTGAGGAGGATATCTCCCAGCCTTTGGAAGAGATGGAGCAAGCAGAGGAGGGAGAAGAGGAGGACATCTCAGCAGGTAGAAGTGTGGAAAACCTAGCTGAAGAGATGATTTCCAAAACGGGAGAGGAAATTGCAGCAGGTGAAATGCAGCTAGCCGCATCCTCTGATGGTGCTGTACCAAATCTGTCGACACAGGCATCAGCTCCAGCTCCTGGTACCCTATTTCCTCGCAAACGCATCAGCAGCAAGTCTCTGAAAGTTGGTATGATCCCTGCGTCTAAAAGGATTTGCCTCATAGAAGAACCAAAAGGTGAGTGTCGCTTAAAAGCTGTTGGTACAGAATTCCTGATTTTTAAAATGAACTTTGTTACTGGCTGTTATTGGCTAAAAGAATTATGTTTCTTTAATATAAAAATGAATATGATGTTCCCTTCGAAGGTTCATTCAACTGACAAAGGGTCAACGTGAATAAATTGTGACAGGTTTTGTATTATAGCACAGAAGTTTGCCTCAGACATCATTCCTTAAATACTTTCTAAGTGCTTGTGGATGTTAACCTCTCTCTGCTGCTTATAAACCTCACCATAGTATTTTTTGCAGGGTTTATCTTAGCAGTGTACGGAAGTTTTAACAGACTTAAATATAGCACTGAGCATATTTTGAGTGTTCGACTAAATATATTTAGACTTTGGATTGACCTGTCAAGTTCTGTCAATGTGGCAATAGCGGGGGTGAGTCATGATATTCTAAAAACTGAGAGATAAATAGCTTAAAACTGATTATAGGTGCTCTGCATCTACTTTAACAAATATTTTTTCTTTGCATGATGATGTTTATTGGTGCAGGTTATCATTTGTGTTATGAAAATTATATACAATAACCTCATTTAAGTCCAGCCTGAATTTTCTATCTGCGTATTACAGAAGCTCAGGGAAATGAGAGATCTAAAGCCCTTAGAGGGTACAGTTTGTCAGCGTATTGCTGGCACGATGTGTCCAAAACTAAATACCTGCATGTTCTAATTAACTTTTTTGTTATGAAGGGGGGAAGAAATGTCTTACTGTTTCATTTCTTTTATTTACTTTATTCTCTTTCATTTTGTTGGTTCTGATTTTAGATCAAGGCAAGGAGTTAGAGTCCCGCTTGAGACGTACTTTTGGAGTTCTGTATTAAAATTGTTTTTCTTTACAGCTGAATTTTGTCTTTGATTTGACTTGCAGTGCATGAACCTGTCCGAATTGCTTATGACAGGCCTCGTGGCTGCCCCGTTACAAAGAAGAAGAAGGTAAAGATTTCTTCTGGTTTGCCACTGCGTTCTGAGAACCAGCTGCCTCTGTAAGAGACAGCCTCTAAAAATCTGTCGTTGGCATAAAACCACACTAAAACCCATAAAAGCTGATCCTGAAAAAGACTGGACTAAACCTAAAGAGAACCATTGCTGCTGTTGTCTTTTATCTACCTGTGTCAAAATTTAAATATTTAATGACTAGAACACTGTTGAACAGCTGTGTGTTGATTTTTTGTCTTTCTATTTATTTTTTTTTTTTAAATAAAGAAGTCAGTGCGTTGCTGTTTGGAAAATATGTTATCATTTTCCGAAGCTGGTGAGATGTTATTTGACCGCTTCTGGGTTTGTAACAGAGATTCTGTATTTGTTACTATAAACATAAAGAGCTCTTAAAATAGCAGGGAGTGCACCTTCGTGTCTTAATAATGTAATGAAATAATTTGACAACCTGAAAAAAAATATTTTTTAACCTTTTTTTAAAACTGGTAAGGCAGATAATTGCTCTTTGATAGACTTTTCTGTGTAGCTGGAGAAGTGCTTCTCGGAAGATATTTCTGTATATTGAGAAATTCAAACAGCCTTAGATTATAGGGGGAGTTTTTTGATGGATTTTTAATACGTGATCTCCCTGTATAACAAAAAAGCAAACCCTTTTTATTTAAACTATTTTTGATTCTCCACAGAAACCAAAAGATTTAGAGTTTTCACACAAGAAGCTGACAAACAGGAATGTGGGGTTCCAGATGCTGCAGAAGATGGGCTGGCAGGAAGGACACGGCCTTGGGACACGAGGAAAAGGAATCCGAGAGCCTGTAAAAGTGTATGTAATGGGAACACACTACAGAAATTTGACAGCTCTGGAAAAGGCTGGGATTCTCATAGTAATTATATTTCTCTTACCCACCTTGATGGGGCCAGTTCAGTCTTCTCTTTCCCTTTTGATGTCGGCCTCTGGCCTCTCACCACCCACTTTGACTCCACTGAAGGCTGCAGCGTGAATGCTGCCGTGTGCAGGCACTTTTTTTACAGATGTATGGTTGCCCTTGTTCTTCAGGAGGTGGGTTTTTGTTGTTTGGTGTGTTTATTTATTTTTTTAAACACATAGTGTTGCTCAGGGCATCTCCTCACTGCAACCCCAGGTACCTCAGACATAAATAGACTTTAGGAGTGTCATACACAGTGCTCCTGGGTTTAGGCAACAAATTTATTTGCACTCTAATTGTCTGATGCGTTCCACTGCGCACTGAAAGGTAAGTGCACCTGCCAGAAGGTAAGTGTGCTTTTTCCTTCAAAAAACACTTGTGGTTTTGAGTCTTCATTTTGTCTTTTGAAGTCGCTGTATCCAGCATCCACTGCTGCCAGCACAGAGAACGGATAACACCTCCTTCAGCTCCCCGGCTGAATTAAGGAGGCAGAGACTATTTATTTCTCTCTGAACCCATACAACAAGCTCTCTAGTCCACTCCTAGGCTGTGGTTAACAGTCTTTCTTCAGGGATTTCTATTTTCTCTTCATGCCTTGGTCAGGGTCATTGTAGTTGGTGGGATACTTCTGGTGAGATACTTGTGGTTGTTTGCTTCCTTTTTCCCTTAGAGCTCCCTGTGGTCCAGTGACCATCACTTTATTGTCTGTATTTCCTTCAGCAGCAGCAAACAGTGAGCAAGCAGCTTACTTTGCCCGTAGCTCTCTTGTATTCACCACTGTTAGACCTTGATTCTTAACCCCACAACTTGTTGGGACCAAATATATGAGTGATTTTTTTATTTGTTTCTGTATCTCCTGGCACAAGTTTTGCTGCGCAGCTGATCAGGAGCTGTTTAATTGTAGCTGGGCTGACAGCCCACCACATTCTAATACTTTCTGGCCATCTTCTAAGAATTGCATTTCAATATGTGCAATACAGATTTTCCAGCTGGAGTCTGTTGCCGTGTCACTGGCAAATACACCTGCAAAGGGCAGTGCAGAGCTGTTTTCCTTGCCTCTTACAGAAACTGGCTGACCTTATGTGTAACGGAGAGAGAACTCGATATTATTGATGATTTTCACGGTGTGCACTTCTCTTTACTTTCCCATCAAATCCGTTCTTTGGACAGTGCTTTGGGACAATCTCCGTGAGGATGAAACCGGTGCAGTTTCACCTTTTGGTTTCTTTTGTCAGTTGCTTTCGTACAGTGCAGGGTCCAGTCTCATTCTCGGAGCAAAAAGGGATTGGGTTGCTAATTGGAGACACAGGAGCTTATCCTGATGGATATGTAGTTGTGCTGTGTGTCCTACAGACTCCACCTTGCTTTGGCTGCTAGAACTTTTAAGCAAGCAGCATTACGTTCCCTTGGTAAAAACGTCATCTTTTATCCGGAATTGGGTGGTGTTTCCTTCTCGTTCCTGGAAGTGTCTGACTTCTGTCCTTTTTGAAATGTAAGCAACGAGGCAATTTTTGCCATCTTTTCAACAGAGGATCCTACCTCCCGTGACTAGAGCCGTTAATACGAGAGTTCACGCGAGAATTTGATTGGATGGATGACGGTATCTTCGCTGCTCCCCTGGTACCACGGGAGCGTTTTCTTCTGGTGGGAATTTGCATGCGTTAAGGGAGGTGGGAACCGTTTTATAGCTGATCAGGTGGATCAGGTCGGAGCCTCCGCTCCCCTTCTCCCCCCAGCGAAGCAGCGTTGCTCTCCGCTCGTGTTGTGCCTGTATCGGAAGCTGTTGTTTAGATCTCTTCTGCAGGTTGTGGAATGTAACCCAAACAGAGTGTTCTAACTGTTCATTTTACTCCCTAGGGGTGCTACCTCTGCAGGGGAGGGCTTGGGTGTTGCAGGGGAAGAAAATAAAGAAGATGCATTTGATGTTTTCCGTCAAAGAATGATACAAATGTACAGGCAGAAAAGAGCAAGTAAATAGGTATGTGCAATGGACACGTCTGGTTTATGAATTCCTGCAAACATTTAAAATACCAGGGTTTGTTTGGTTTGTTTTTTTTAAAAAAAAAAATCTTCCTTTTCCAAGCAAATATTACTGTTTCCATGAGTATTTCTGGCTTCTGTGAAAATCCAGAGCTCCGTTGAACTGCTTTGAACTGCTGAATTACCCCAAATCTTCCTTTCTAGGTTTGACATAAGAGACTGGCTCGCTAGAAAGTGCACGGATTTGCAAAGGCTGCTGTGAGACAGATCCTCGGCAGAGTATGCCAGTATGAAGAACGCTTTGTTCTGTAGTAGTGGACTCGAATATCGATGTATTAAACCATTTTTTTCCGAGATTAAAAGTTAGCCTTGTATTTAACCGTGCAAGCTAACAACTTGGATGTCATCTTCTGAGGAAGAAACAACCGCTTTTGTTGTCAGAAGTGCCTGTTTACCTCTCTCTTTGGCCAAGTTTGCCTGTTTTGTGATGCGATGGCTTCCCAAAAAAATGAATCGCAGCATGAAAAATAAAAAAATAGGCCTGGTTCGGCTCTGATCCTTTCTGCAGCCGAGAATCTTCTCCAATTCCCATCTTCTTGCCAGGCAGTTCAGATTTTATTTTACTACATTTTACTGCTGGGTTTCATCTGCTTCTGGAGTCTGCATAAAGCAGTTTCCTCCATGCACCAATTTTATGAAGAGTCCACCCGGGTGCTTATTCTGTAGAGGATTCTAGACTTCAGGTGTAGGATGAATAAATGAGTTCATCCGAGTCTGAGAACACGAAGCTCTTCCTTGCAGACCTTGGCTGCTAAGGTTTTTTGTTGTACTGAAGGAGCAGTACACATTTTCAGCGTACTTTTTTGGTTTTGCACAAATTTGCAGCTCTTCTCCAACACATTCTTGAACGATTTCTTTCCTTCTCAAAGAAGTTCGTCACGAGCAGGCGCCATTCACGGGTCTGCGGAAAATACTGAAGAAACACTGGGAAGTCAGATAGTTGGAATGGCATCTGGAAGGGGATCATCAGCTTTTTAAGAGCATCAGTTTAGAGAGTCGTTTCCGTTTCCTATTAAGTATTTGCTTTGCATGAGTTCTTCTAGTGAAAAATCCCCAGAAGTAAGACAAAAAGCTTGTACTTCTAAGGGACTGTTCCAGAACTTAATGGAAGAGAAGACTGGATTAAGCTACTGTATTTCAGCAAAAAGCATTCCCTACCTGCTCGGTGAGGCAGTTCCGAAGACATACCAGATTTAGGAGCGTTACCACAAATTAAAACCTCCGAGATCTTAATGCTCATCTTATTTTTTCCGACTTAATGTCACTGAGGGATGTGTGACGGGGTTAGTGACAATGACACCATTTAATATCATGCTTCTTAGTGTGCTCGTTCTCCATCGTTACCTTTGGGAAACTAGTCAAAAGTCTTGACTTGGATCGTTACGGCACCCAAACCTACCTGGCTGACGTTCTTTTGAATGAGTTTCTCTTGAAAGGTCACGTTTTGCTTTGCTGGGAGCGAGCGCTGTCTTGCTGGTGCTTCCATCCTGCTTCTTGTAGAGCAAAGAGCTCGTGGTACCCCCCTAACAGCATCCCCCCCCGCTAACGGGGCAGCACCTCCCCTTCCTCCCTGACAAACACGGAAGGAAACGTCTTCCTCGCTTATCAACTTGCCTGTGTCTGCTCTTTAATGAGAAAAATTGTGTTGGGTTTTGTTTGTTTTTTTTTTTTTTTCCATTAAAAATCCTGCTGGTTGAAAGGGAGTGTCTTCATCTGAATTCTGGAGCAACAAACTTTTCCTTGCTCGTAACAACGGGTCGGAGTTTAGGAACGCGAGTTGGTTTTCTTCTTTTCTCTATGGGTCTTTGAAACCACCATCACGTTGCGATGTCGTTTTCCGATCGCTGGGTTTTAGTTGCCTTGGAGCACGTAATCACTAAATAAAACCGGGCTGGCAGGGGTAGAAGAATACGCCAGGAGCTCTGTTTTTCCTCAAACATCACCTGTGTCTTCACCTTCACGTTAGAAGAAGTTGAAGCCCGAAGGCTCTAAATACAAATAAGTGTATCTGGTTGTCAGACTTGATTAAAGACGCTTGAAAGCCCAGACGTTTCTCATAGGGTTTACTTAGAAGTATTTAAAATCTTTAAACGTTTCGGGCCACGGGGGACTTGGAAGATCATCAGTTACAGTGTTTGCAGTGTGTGCTCAACAAAAAGTTCCTGTTGAGGTGTGTTCTTTGCTGCTTTTCTTTCTTTCTTTCCTGTGCATAATTAGCACTTGACACAGTCTAAAACTTGAGCCTTTCAAAAAGGAGCTCTCTCAGTCACAGTCTGTTTCAGAATGATGCTCTGGAACCAGTATTGTTGGCCTCTGATTTATTTCTCGGGCCCACTCACAAGGATTTGGCTTCTCTTTTCCTGTCGTTGACGAAGCTGCCGGCTTGCTGGTCACAATTTTTATTTCCCCACAAACTTCCCAGTTCACCTCTTCTTTCCCACTGGCGTTTTTGGAAGGAGTCTTGATGCTACGATACAAGGCAGAGGGCGAGGTGGGGGTTTCCCACCAGATCGAGCTCCGCTCTCAGACCCAGCTCGGCAGCGGATCTGCGCTGAATTTCCTAACCCCACGGTCTGGGAGAGTCGCTGGGATCCAGGCAGGACAATGATACCGTCCATTTCTGAGCGTGATCCCATCGGGAATCGAAATGCTGTCTTGAGGATAAAGGTGGACGTTGGGAAAGATCCGAGTCTGCTGCCCTGGGTGGCTGCCGTGTGCTCTGTCCTTCTTGTGCCAAACTGGCGTCGCAGGAGACGTCAGCAGAGCAGGACCGGTGCTGGGATGCCAGCGTTGCTCGCACGCGGGTTACCCTTTGCCACTTTTATCTTGTTTTACCAAGATTTGCCCTTACGCTCCTTTGGCAAAAGGAATTCCCTGATCTTTTTTATTTTTATTTTTTGCACCTGCTTTTGCAGGCAGCTCTGAGTTGAAAGTTTGAAATACTTGTAACATGTGAAACGTTTGTTATGCGGATACGTTGCCGTGGTTAAAGTTTACTAGCTTCTTTTCTGTTATTTTAGTTCCAGGCTCTCTTCCATGAAGACTGCAAGCTTCAGTGAACATTTTAACTAACTTCAGTGGTGTGTCTACTGTCTTTTGGTTGGGTTTTTGGTTTTGGGGTTGGTTTTTTTCTTTTTTTTGGCCATTCAATCTTGTAGTTTGGTAGTTTCTGTTCCGTGCACTTTGGCCGTAGCCCTAAGCTCGTAACAACTAGACGCTTCTGTTATTGGATAATAACTGACATTTCTTTTTAGTGTAAGTAAACATGTTAGCATTGTTAATCTTTTAATATCTGCAATAAATGTAGAACTGAACGATTTCTGGTTTAAATGTTTTGCTTGTGAATTTGGCCATTTGTGAGAGATATGCATCATTTTGGCACTAACGAGTGGAAGTGAGATCATGCAGTGTTATTTTGCTGTAAAGCAGGATTTTATAGTGTACGAGGGGAGGAAGGTCCCCGTGTTTCTGTGCTGCTAAATGTCTCCGGTGAGAACACCCACTAAATCCTTTCTTTGTTACTTTCTCACGTGGCTTTTAGTGCATTCAGTTCCCTCCCTACCCAACAGTGTTACTTTCCACCCCAACGCCAAACCCTTTTTACCCTTTATCCTCATCCCCCGGCAATTAGTTCTCTCTCTGATCGTCTGGGGTGGACTGACTTTAAAACAGCGCATCTTTTTCTTTCCATATGGTTTACTCTCACCTTTAAATTCAAATTCCTTTTTTAGACAGGATGTGAGGGGAGGGAAGGGGGAGGACACACTAAACGCTCCCCTGCAGCCGCCTTCTATGGAGGGGTGAAGCCTGAGTGCTCCTTTGCCAGGTCTTCCCCCTCCCTCCAAGTCACCCAGAGGCAAGTCCAAGCCCTGGCTACACCTTTTGGGGTTTTTTTGTTCCCTCCTTTTCCTTCAAAAATTGATGACACGTAAGGACCTGGTTCTAGAAGACAGGCCATTTGCTCTCCTTGGAGAGGAATGAGGAGATCCCCGTTTTGGGGGAGGTGCCCTGAGGGAGTAGAACTACAGTCGTTAAAACGCTCTTTGGAGTAATTGTGTTGGATTAATGAAGGTATTTTCTTCTTCTTCTTTTTTTTTTAACCTTCAAAGCTTTTCTGTGCTGTAACACCAACGATGCTTTTCCTATTTATTTGGGTTTTGGTTGGGTTGTTGTTGGTTTTTTTTTTTGTTTGTAGAAAACACTACAGCCTCCTTAGTGTGAGCACCCCGCGCGTGTGGAGATGTTATTTCTCAAAATCAGTGTACGGTGTTTTTCTCTCTTGCTGTTCCGTTCTGCTTTAAAGCTAATCCTGAGGCATCGTGCCCAACGAAAAGTCTGGACTCAGAAATTCCAGCGGCGTTACTTTGGGTCGTTTCCTATCCTACAGGCAGGTCTGTTTTCTAATTCAAAAGGGATTCCTCAAAGTCCTCTATCATCTTTAATTCTGCATATCTCCTGAGTGGCCAGTCACAACCGGACTGTAGATTTGAGCAATAATAAACAACCTTCGACGAGAGCCTGCTCAAAAGAACCATAGGGTACTTCTGAAAAGAAACAGGGGTTGGGTTTGGGTTTTGGGTTTTTTTTTTTTGTGAACCTTGTTAAGTAGGTAACTTGCTGATACCGCAGCGAGTCTGGAAAATGTTTGCGTTATCTGTGG
The DNA here is from genome assembly GCA_013398155.1 of Pedionomus torquatus. Classification (NCBI taxonomy): domain Eukaryota; kingdom Metazoa; phylum Chordata; class Aves; order Charadriiformes; family Pedionomidae; genus Pedionomus; species Pedionomus torquatus. The sequence continues at coordinate 15,042 of VZRU01020314.1, read as the reverse complement.
GCAATAAAGTTACTGCTGTTTAAGAAAGTG
>VZRU01020314.1:2592-14586 GCA_013398155.1 Pedionomus torquatus | reverse complement strand
TCATTTTGGCACTAACGAGTGGAAGTGAGATCATGCAGTGTTATTTTGCTGTAAAGCAGGATTTTATAGTGTACGAGGGGAGGAAGGTCCCCGTGTTTCTGTGCTGCTAAATGTCTCCGGTGAGAACACCCACTAAATCCTTTCTTTGTTACTTTCTCACGTGGCTTTTAGTGCATTCAGTTCCCTCCCTACCCAACAGTGTTACTTTCCACCCCAACGCCAAACCCTTTTTACCCTTTATCCTCATCCCCCGGCAATTAGTTCTCTCTCTGATCGTCTGGGGTGGACTGACTTTAAAACAGTGCATCTTTTTCTTTCCATATGGTTTACTCTCACCTTTAAATTCAAATTCCTTTTTTAGACAGGATGTGAGGGGAGGGAAGGGGGAGGACACACTAAACGCTCCCCTGCAGCCGCCTTCTATGGAGGGGTGAAGCCTGAGTGCTCCTTTGCCAGGTCTTCCCCCTCCCTCCAAGTCACCCAGAGGCAAGTCCAAGCCCTGGCTACACCTTTTGGGGTTTTTTTGTTCCCTCCTTTTCCTTCAAAAATTGATGACACGTAAGGACCTGGTTCTAGAAGACAGGCCATTTGCTCTCCTTGGAGAGGAATGAGGAGATCCCCGTTTTGGGGGAGGTGCCCTGAGGGAGTAGAACTACAGTCGTTAAAACGCTCTTTGGAGTAATTGTGTTGGATTAATGAAGGTATTTTCTTCTTCTTCTTTTTTTTTTAACCTTCAAAGCTTTTCTGTGCTGTAACACCAACGATGCTTTTCCTATTTATTTGGGTTTTGGTTGGGTTGTTGTTGGTTTTTTTTTTTGTTTGTAGAAAACACTACAGCCTCCTTAGTGTGAGCACCCCGCGCGTGTGGAGATGTTATTTCTCAAAATCAGTGTACGGTGTTTTTCTCTCTTGCTGTTCCGTTCTGCTTTAAAGCTAATCCTGAGGCATCGTGCCCAACGAAAAGTCTGGACTCAGAAATTCCAGCGGCGTTACTTTGGGTCGTTTCCTATCCTACAGGCAGGTCTGTTTTCTAATTCAAAAGGGATTCCTCAAAGTCCTCTATCATCTTTAATTCTGCATATCTCCTGAGTGGCCAATCACAACCGGACTGTAGATTTGAGCAATAATAAACAACCTTCGACGAGAGCCTGCTCAAAAGAACCATAGGGTACTTCTGAAAAGAAACAGGGGTTGGGTTTGGGTTTTGGGTTTTTTTTTTTTGTGAACCTTGTTAAGTAGGTAACTTGCTGATACCGCAGCGAGTCTGGAAAATGTTTGCGTTATCTGTGGGCAATAANAAAGGAGGGTGTAGCCAGTGGGGATGTTGGTCTCTTCTCCCAAAGAACAGGCCATGGGACAAGAGAAAACAGCCTCCAGTTGCCCCAGGGGAAGTTCAGGTTGGAGATCAGGAACAATTTTGACACCGAAAGGGTTCCTAAGCCTTGGGCTGGGCTGCCCAGGGCAGGGGTTGAGGCACCATCCCCGGAGGGATTCGGAAGCCGGGTTGCCCCAGTGCTCCGTGACACGGGTCAGTGCTGGTTTTTACCAGCGTTGGGATGACGGTTGATGGACGATCTCAAAGGTCCCTTCCAGCCCAGACCGTTCTGTGATTCTGAACACGGAGCAATAAAAGCTCATTTTATAAATCAGGTGCCTCTTTCAGCAGAAGACCAGGAGAGCATCCGCTTTGTGGAAATAACCTGAGTTCTGTCTTTGAGCAGTTTTAAGAGACCCGTTTCAGACACCGGAGCTAGCGATGGGTCAGGAGTAATTTGGGAAAAACCACCCTAAAAGGAGGAATCGTTAACGAGGTCACAAAAGTGGAAAGAAACACGAGTTCTGGGGATGCTCGGTGCCGTCCCGGTGCTGTGCGGAGGCAGCGGGAGGAAGATGAATGGAAGCTCCCTGCTGGGTGTATGCAAGAACCCGTGGTTGATTACTGTTCAATCCTAATTAACTGCAGCTCATTAAGCGGCTACAGGCAAGTTCTCCTCCAGGGGCACCACCTTAGGGAGGCGCCCGTCCCTCCCTATGGGGTCAGGGGCTTTGGGGTGCCCTTGGACCGGCAGAAAGTCTGTGATTCTGCTCCTGCCGGTCCCACAACGTGAACTGGAAGAAGCCAAACCTCCGGGCAGGCGGTGGGCCAGCCGGGGCTTTACCGGGAACCCAGGAGAAGGGTTTTCCCGGTAGTTCCCCCGCACCGGAAGAGGGGTGGAGGGGGTCGGTGTCTGCTACATCTCTCCCACCGGTCCCCGGCAAAGGGAGGGTGGGGATGGCGACGGCCCCCCCCGCTTTACGACCCCTGGGCCTCCCCGCCCCGCTCCGCCCCCGCCGCGGCGGGAGCCACGTGTTCCGGTGGGCGGTGCCACGTGGCCTCCCCGACATCACGTGGTCGGGGCCCGCGGCATCACGTGGTCTCTCCGCCATCACGTGGTCGGGGCACGCGGCGTCACGTGGGGAGGCGCCAACGGCCGCCCCTGAGGCTCGGGAGGGCTGAGGGAGGCGCCGCCATCTTGGGGGTGCGTGTGGCCTGAGGGCGGCGGGGCCGCTGTCCCGGTCCCGGGCGTCCTGGTGGGTCCTCAGAGGGTCCATGGGGCTCCGTGGAGAGGTGGCGGGTTGAGGGATGTAGCCTGGGGAGTGTGGGGCTACGAGCGGCTGCGCCGTAGGTGCTCTGCACCCAGAGGTGCTTATGAGGGAAGGGGTGAAAGCCGAACGTGCTGTGGGAATGCGGGGTCTGAATTAAGGTTTGGCCACTGGAGCAAAGATGCGATGGGGCGGGAGAGCTGCAAACTCTTGGTGTCTTGGACACCGAGAGCAGGTGTCCCAGGTATAAAAGTATAAAATAAGACTGGAAAAGAGTGTCCCCAACTAAGCGTGGTCATGGGAGATGGGTCCTGTTGGCCCAGGAGGTGCCTGGGCGTGTGGGCACCTCCTGTCTCTGCAGCTTCACGCCCCGGGATGCGCTACAGGGCCGAGCAGGAGTTACTTAATAGCTGAAGTTTCCAACCCAGTTCCTTAATTGAAAAGTCTTCTAACCCCAAACAATGTTCACTTGGCTTATGCTACCGCAAGCGGTTTCCTCAGCTGTTGGCATTTGCCTACAGAGGAACGTGCAGAAGGAGCAGAGATTCCCTTCGTGAAAGCAGATTTGGAATTCTGTGCTTTCTGTAATTACAGATGACGACCATCTCGCTTCTATTTTGCTCAGCTCCCTAGCGCTGGCTGGAGGGTGTACTCATTTAGATGAACTGCCAAAATGCCAGGCATAAGAGCACCTGATTCTAATTAACTTCGTACGATATAAATTCCTTTTTCGTAACGTGATGTTGATTTGCTACCTACATATGTTGATTTTTACGTAACGTATATGCTGAATTACTGAAAATAAGGCCATTTTAGTGCTGATTTTTTCTTAAATACCCGGAACAGCTGGCTGCTGCAAAGTGTTCCCATTAGTTCTTAACTGTTTGTGAAACAAAACTTGTGGTTTATTTCTCAAAACAGCAGCTTGCGAATGGGAATCCCAGATTTGGCCCAAAGCTGCTGGTGCTGGTAATAGCTTGAAATTGCCATCAGGGTAGTGGCTAATTAGTGTAAGTATAGCTAATTGCTACAGCCTCTCGCCAAAGGGCGCAGCCGTCCATCTCTTACCAAAATAAAGGTAACCAGATATTACACCGAATTTAAACTGCTTTTAATTCTAGGACGTCTGGAAGTCGTTATCTGGCCGAAAAATATAAGAGGTTGTGACAAGTTTCAGAAGGACCACAGGTACTTTGGAGGCGTTCGGCGGGACGTTCTTCATCATGAAGAAATTGCTGCCTGTTAATTAATTAACAACGAGGAATGAAACCTGGGCAGAACTTATTTGTGGCGGAATCTCTGAAAATGGGTCGCGCTGCTGTTGCCCTTTGTCTTGTTTTGCAATTAATGCAAAGGACGGACGCGTCTGTCGCCAACTGCGTTCCCAGGAAAACGGTGAAATACCGAAGTAAGTGAAAAATTGGAATAGGAGACGCAGCGCGGTGTTGAGAGTTTATTTTTTATTAGGCGTAGAAAGAACGTGACGGGTGGCTTCACCTCAGGTGCTGCGGGGGCGCTCACCCAGATGACAGTGAGAAATGCCTGAGCAGTAATTGTCGTAGCTGGAGCTCCTGGCTTAACGGGGAATAATAACAGTGATGTTTATTTTCCTGTAATAAACCGGGGAAAGAATATCCCTGCATTTATTCAAATGCTTTCATATTATTTACAAGATGATCTGGAAGCAGGGGATAAGCTACTTCTGTTAAAATTTGTTTTCAATCTGGAATTCTTATTATGTAACACTGTGATTCTAGTGATAAATCTTTTAAAAATAACTTATCTTCTGTGCTTTACAGCTGGAAATATAAGCACGTTTATGAAGGAAGGGTTATCCAATGTTTCTACTCTCCTTGTCAATGAAGAAACAGAGACGTTATTTGTTGGAGGCAGAGATGCAGTATTTGCTCTTGACTTGAATAATATTTCTAGAGAAATAGCCAGGGTAAATAAAAGACTTTTTTTTTCCCCCAATGCTTCCTTTAAAAAAGTATTTTGCCTGTGGCTTTCTTAATTTGAACCTAATGTTCAGTTTTAAATATGTAAAAGTATTACTATCTCAAGGCTTGAGTCTTTATCTTTATTTTGAGCAAAGCGGTACCTCTCCAGGTCATTTATTGTGTTTGCATGTTGTGGAGATGCGTAGAAAAATGCTTATTTACCCGAGTTAGGATTATTTAGGGATTTTTTTTTACATATAATTTTGTGGAAAACCATTGCAGTGTACCACCTGACAGGGATTTTTGGCTTTTAGGAATATTGGTTTGCTACCCAGGAAAGACAACTGGAATGTGTTCGTAGAGGAAAGGACAAGGTAGGAACTTCTGTTTCCCCCTTCTGAGTTATGAACTGAAATGAAAATATCTCTGGTATCAAGCTGCTGTTTAATAAATGAAATAAAAGCAAGTTCATTTAAATCTGTTGGTTTTGTCAGATACAATCCACTACTCTATGTAAATGTTTTAAAATTCTTTTTTGTTCTAGATAAAATGCCAGAACTACATCCTCTTCCTCCATAAGATAAATAACTCTGATTTGTACGTTTGTGGAACCAACGCGTATCACCCAGCCTGCGATCACATGGTAATTGTGTGTGAATGCAGGTTTTGCTGAAGACGTTGGGGTAGGATGGCAGATCCTTGAATACCTTTCTCAAAATATTCCTGTTGAAAATGAGAAATTCTCTTAATCTTTTATACAAGTATAAAAGGTCAGAAAAGTACTTTGCAAATGTAGGGATTTTTTCATCCTATTGAAGCGATTGTTTGCCATAGGTTATTCATGGGACGACCATGAGCTTGCAAGGAAGAGCTGAAGAGAGCAGAGGAAAGTGTCCCTTTGAACCAACTCTAAATTATGCGTCCGTTTTTGTGGGTATGTTTGGACACACGCGGGGCCTGAAATGTTTTTTGTCACCTCAGCTAAGTTGCTGGGGCCAGGTTTTGTGTGGAACCCGTGATTTGTTTTTTGTGGTATGTCTTTGCATCTTAAAAATAAGTATGCTTTTTTACTTCTTCCAAATATTTATAGATGGGGAATTTTATTCGGCTACTTCCAATAATTTCTTGGGAACAGAACCTGTAATACTTCGCAGTATGAGAAATCCTGTAAGAACAGAGTTTAAAGCATCGTGGCTAAATGGTAATGAGGTTTTTTTTTTTTATATATGTTTCAATCTGTTGAACTTTAATTTGGTGTGTGACTTCTCTCTAGAATGCAGTAGTGTCTTACATACTGATTTTGTAGTGTGAGCTTTTGAACTAAGGATGGAATTTAAAAGAAATTTGTGACTATGGACTACAGTGACGGGATGAACCACAACCCCTTTCCATTTCTCTTAGTGTTTGATGGATTCCTAAATACTTTTCAGCCCTTTCCTTGTCCACGAGTGCACAAAAAAAAAAAAAGTTCCACTAGACTTAACTTTAAAATAATATCTGGCGTTTATGTTTTTCTTGGAATTAACTTAAATTGTTTTGTGTATTTCTGTGTTTCAGAACCGAGCTTTGTCGGCATGGAAATTGTGCGTGAAAGTGAATCTGCTCCAAATGGAGATGATGATAAAATTTATGTGTTCTTCACTGAAACAGCTGTTGAATTTGATTTCTATGACAAGGTCCTGGTGTCCAGGATTGCCCGGCTCTGCAAAGTTAGTATTTGTAGTATAAAGATCTCATTTAGTGTATTTCAGGTGAAGCTTCGTAGTGGAGTGATTAAGGATGGTGTCTGCCCTGGCTAACCGAACAGAAGTCTGGCATGTGCGTTTTATTTCTGAACTAGCATCCTTTTTTGTCCTGCTGGAACAGATCCAGCGTCTGACAATTTCATGATTCCTTGACATTTAAACCTCTTTCCTTTGCCTTTGGACTGAGATTTGTATTGAAAGGCCAACTGTATTTTTCCCTGCAGCGAGGCTATTAAGTGAAAATGAAGTCTATTTCTTTACGCGTTCTACAGTGTTGGTGTTATTCCTTCCTTCCTTCAGGGTGATCTTGGTGGAAAACGTATATTGCAGAGAAGATGGACATCATTTTTAAAATCCCGCCTCTCCTGTTCTGTTCCGGAATTAAACTTCCAGTTTGATATTCTCCAGGACATCTTTTTACTTCGGAGAAGAAAGTGGCAGGACAGCATATTTTATGGAATTTTTTCCCAGCAATGGTGAGACAGAGGCTATTGAAGTTTGGCACAAATAGAGTAAGAGTCCTCACTTCACCAGTAATGGCCTGAGTGCAGCCTTTTGGCTTTAACTCAGAACCAGCTCCTTACGCTGCCTGTTTTAGCAGACCACGTTTGTTTTTCGTAAAGCTTGATCCAACTGAGCCAACATTATTAGCTGATACAAGAAGATTTTGGTTCCTGGACCAAAGCCTTCAATTAAAGACTAACCAAAAGCTGTTCCCAAGTTTTTAGAGGGATATTTTCTCGTTGGGCGGTGGGGCGATTAAAACTAATTACATACAAAATCACAGAATTACATACACAAAGCCCTGGATTCTCCTGGTCTTTACAGCACTAAGGGAAATAGCTGACATTTGAAGGTGAGGAATTATTCTGCTGCTCCAAAAGAAGTATCTGTCATGGCCTGCTTGTCTGATGTTCTGTGCAAACGAATCCAGAACTCCAAACAAAAGCCTTTCCAGTTTTAGGGTTAGCTGCCTTTTTCTTAATGCTCTGACTAATGAAGAAAGACGAGACAAAGTGTATTGGAACTTTCCATGTCAGAAAAGACCAATGACAAAGTAGCCACGAGCAGGTAATTCTCATGTTTTATAACAACATCAGAATTCCTGGAACGCAGCCCAGTCAGCAGCGTCCGCTGCTGCCATCCCCTTACCCGTCACTTTATACCCACTGGAGCTTGTTTGAGTTTTATTCCTGGTTATGGCAGTTTGGGTTCAATGTCTCCTAAGACAGGAATTTGTAGAATGTTTCTTCCCTGGCAAAGAAACTTAGACTTGGTATTCAGTGGTGGAACTGACATCACACCAGTGTCTGATCCAAACACTCCTAAAAGTCTACCTAGATTTTCAGTCATCATTTTGAAAAGCATTATAATTGGAGGAAAAGAGGGAATGGTATTGTGTTTTTCCTGAAAGGTAAATTGAAGGTAAATTAAAAAGGTTAGAAGGAGAATTAATGGTCTGTGTCAGAAGCGTGGAGCCAAAGGGAGGAGAATCCTGTCAAAGCGTTGATCGACCTAATACTTGGGCTCATCTCTACAGGAAAGGTTGTCAAAAGGTCCTCATTCTCTAAGTGGTTTTAATTTATATGAGGGCGGTTGCTTGATTTTTTTAATAAAAACTTACCGAATATTGTCTTTTATGAATGTCTTTGTTTTATTCTTTTCTTAGTGAATCATGAAAACTGGAGTATTTTTAGTGCTGGGTACCTTTGACTAACCCTGAAGAAGTTACAGCAGTGCGCTCTGTGCACATGGCGTTATTTCACAGTATTTGCTTATAAAAGCCAAAACCCCCTTGCTTTTTTATTTTATGGGTTGTTTTGTTTTGTTGTTTTCTTCTAAGGGGAAGAGTAGACATATCAGCTGTTTGTGCATACGGTATGAAAAATATTCAGGAAGTCTTCTCCAAAGGAAGCTACAAAGGACCAGTAACTGTAGAAGAATCCCACGTTAAATGGATGGAATATAGGGGAGAGGTGCCAGTCCCACGTCCCGGTGCTGTAAGTATGAATTTACTTGTTCTAATTATAGAACAGCCTCTGGATTATCTCTTTCAGTAGCAAATCCTTAAGACTGTGTTTTACCCCTATAAACGCAGTATTTCTGATCAGCAAATGATCCTGCTTTCTTAGACCAATGTTCCTAGAAAAGCTGCCTCGCTTGCAGTTCTGTGCCACGGGGGATGTGGGATTATTGGTTAGTTCATAAAGCGTGAGGAAAATTATTATTTTTATCTTTGGAAGATGAGTAGAATTAACTGAATGTTTAAAAAGGAAACACACCTTTTTAATATACCTTGATGAGATGTAAAAAGCAATTGTAATCATGTTTGTTATGTTTTGGTTTTAGTGCATTGATAATTTTGCCCGGAGCGTTGGGTATAATACTTCTTCTGACTTGCCTGACAAAGTTTTGCAGTTTGTTAGAGATCACCCTCTAATGGAGAATTCTGTAAATCCACTCGGTGATAGAGCACTGCTGCTGAGGAGAGGTTCAAACTACACCAGGATTGTAGTCGAGAGGGTGACTGCCCTAGATAAACAAACCTACGATGTTATGTTTCTAGGAACAGGTAAGTGCTTTTATTTTAGGAAAAGCTACTATACATTTTTATGTATTTTGTTCCAGATTTTTTTTTTTTACTTCAAAAAAGTAAAGGTATTCATCAGCTCTGTTTGAAGTTTTGCATTCAGAAGCTGTCCTGCTAGTTTAATATTTTCATCCCGGTTAGATTAAATGTGTTTGGCTTGTTGGACATTAAAAGGCTCTAAAGAGAAACTTTCCATATCAAAGGAGACTTGACATAATAATATTTGCAAATTCAGGGATTATTTGAGGTCTTTTTTATTTTCCCCCTGAAAAAAATAACTGAATAAATCACTGCTTCTCTCCTACTGAAAGAAAAAATAAGAATTGCTTTGAAGAATTCAAAAAATTCCCTGTGCCCAGGAATGTCTTCTAAATCTCGATCTAATTTCAACATGAATTATCAGGCTCAAGTGTTATGCTGTGTTTAAACAAGTTTTATCTTTAGAAATACATTTTGTTTTATGCAGATGATGGATATTTGCATAAAGCTTTGAGTTGTGATGGGGAGATGTTCATTGTGGAAGAGTTCCAGCTGTTTCTGTCTCCTGCGCCTGTGCGGTCTCTCCGTCTGTCTTCTGAAAAGGTACAGCTCCTGTCCCTACACATGGAAAGTGGCTGCTGCAACAGCTTGTCTCGGGCTTTGCTCTTCTGGCTTTTAAATAGCTTGTCGATGTCTTATTCTGCTTTTATCATATACTCCTTAATAACAGAAGGATGAGACTTTTTTTCTGTGGAAGAATTTGTATGTGTCAAAAATCTATCTGAAACAAGCCTTCGTGTTTGTTAAATCAGGGAAGGATCTCTGCTATGGAAAGCTGGTTTTTTTCCTCATTCACATCCCCATCTATTCTTAAAAAAATTTTTAGTTTCCTGATAGTTTTAATAAATACCAGAAAAATCTTACAACCCATGTTAGGAAATAGCAGCTGAAAATCCCACTCGCTGTTGTAAAAGAGCTCCCTCCTGTATTTCCAGGGAATGCTTTATGCAGGGTCCCCATCCCAGGTGGTGCAGCTGCCGGTCTCCCAGTGCCACCGGTACAAATACTGCCTGGATTGCGTCTTGGCGAGGGACCCGTACTGCGCATGGGCTCCGGCTGCAAAGGAGTGTGTTGCGCTGGCCGGGCACGCTGCCCACACGCAGTGAGTAACAAGCTGCTGTTTGAGCTGCACACCTGGGCTGAGGTCGCTTTATTGCTGTGTTTTTAACTGCACTTTAATATCTGGAACACAAAACTAGGATGATTCCTAGAAATGGAATGATAGGAGCTGGAAGGCTTCTTGTCTCTGTTTTCATCTGTCTGGTTTGGGGGTGTTTTGTTTGTTTGGTTTCTTTTCCAGGAATTTAATTCAAAGCGTGAAAAACGGGGATGCTTCCAGCTGCCTTAGTGTAGGTATGTCAGTGTCTGTTTTAAGAAAGAATATTTTAATTTCACACCATGAAAATGCTTTGTGCTCACTGGAGTTCTTGCATTATAGAAAACCACAGAATTAAAATCCCATCATGAACGAAGACTCAAAAAACCTCACATTGAGCTGGTATTGCCTGATGCTCTTAACCCTCTCGATCTAAATGCCAGAATACTTCAGTTCTGCCTGAAACTCTGACTCGTGAGGGAAGCGTAAATGAGACCTCTTTGAAGTTATTGGTGTCCCCCATGTAACCACTTTGCAGAAATCACACCACACATCAGGTGTCCTGTTAAACCCGTCACTGCTTTAGGATGCCGTTCTGCAGATCCATCAGGTGCTGTTGAAGAGCACACTTACAAAGCAGGCTATTTGTTATCAACCCTTTAAAAGTCTTTTCGTTATTTTTAGTGGGACTGGGAAATTAACTAGGCTTAGTGTAGAATCACAGGTGTATGTGATCCGGTATTTTTATGCAGCGACTTTGTAATGAGTTGTAAGAGACATTGCTTCCTTCCTGACACGAGATGTGCCTCTTACCTACCTTATGTCTCTTTAAAGTCTTTAGTCTTGGCTGTTTTAGCCCGCTTGACAAATGGTAACAAGGCAATCAGGGGGACAGGTGGGAGCTTTTACATGGCTGATAGGAGCTTGCTGCAGGCAAATCTAAACATCAAAGCATTTCTGTGAAGAGATGTCATTAACCAATAGAGAAGCTGAGGCGTACAAAGGTTGAATTTATTTATGCCTGGCAATGTGAGGCAAAAACCAGATTAAAGACTGGAAGTCTTAAACTTCTAGTCCCGAATTCATTCTGTTACCCGTCAGTGGGAATAAGGCCACCAGGACGTCGCTGACAGTCAGACCTGTTATAACGGGATTTCTTTGTCATTGCCCCTCACCAGTTCATTACCCATTGGCAAGACTGGTGAATTAAATTTTATATTTACTTGAATGTGTATTTAGTTTTATAAGTTAAACTAAATCTCTGTTGTTCTTACTTTAGGAAGACATTTTTTATTTTTTTTTTTAATTTCAGAAAATAATGTGAGAAAATATCTCTTTACCCTTGGAAACAATGTTCATCTTAAATGTGTTCCTCTGTCCAATCTGGCAAGCGTCGTGTGGAAATTTAATGGGAGCAGACTTCGGGCCGAGGACTCCAAGTATCTCCTCTATGATGGAGGAATTGCCATCTTTAATGTGACAACGGATGCGGCTGGGTTCTACGATTGTATCTCAGTGGAGAAATCCAAAGGGAAGGAATTCCGTATCGCTATGGCCCGCTATGCCCTTTATGCCCGAGAAAAGACGAAAGAAGCAAATGTCAGGGCCACAGTAAATCAGCATGCTAAAGCAGGAGCTGGGGGGGGTTGGTTTTCAGAACCACTTTGGGCACAGAACAAGGCAGGAAACCAGACATCTGTGGACAGCCGAAGAGAGAACTTTGTTTTAAAACTCGTTGGGGCTGGGTCTGCCCTTTTTTTCTTTTTCTTGTTGGTTTGGAACTTCCACAGGGGTCATTTATCCCTGCCTTGGAAGAGCAGAGAAACCAGCTCGAAACCCACCGGCGCGGCTGGCTTGGGAGGTCTGGCACCGGCTGCAGAGGGATCAGGCAGCCAAAAGAAGAGTACAGGCACACAGACAAACATAGCTGGCGTTCCCTATCCGGATGCTGGTGAGCCTTTCTTAGGGAGCGCAGCGGGAACGCGTGGCGGTGCGAGTTTC
>VZRU01020313.1:19471-30341 GCA_013398155.1 Pedionomus torquatus | reverse complement strand
TTAAACAGAAGTCTTCAGTTTGCAGGTTAATCTGTGTTACGCACTGGGATAACTTCTTAAGGTATTACCACAAACTGAATGTTTTTAGAGAAGTGGCTTGTCTTCACGTTCCCTAACAGAGCTGTAGGCAGAACCACGCACAGGTATCGTGTGTTTTCTTTCTCTAGTACCTGTTGACTCCCCTCTTAGCTTTTAAACCTGGATCACATTATAAAAGTCCCAGCCCTCTAGTCACTTAAAATATTTATTAGCTTGTTAAACTCAACGACATCTGCTGCCGTGAAGCCAACATTTGTTTTAGAATTCTATCGCAGAACTCTAGTATTCCTTAGCAGGCGATAGTACCAAGCTGATTTTACCATAGTTTCTTAAGAAAAGTGGCCATAAAAAGGCAGTGGAACCCGGGCAGCCTTACTCCTTGAGAGCATTACGCTGTTTCTAGACACACTCGTTAACCTTAGCGTGATGGGCTGTGAAAAGGGATAGCTTGGACATGTTAAAACTTAATTAGGATTGTTTGTCAGTCCATTAAGAGGAACGAGTATGGCAGGATAACTTTGTGATGTCTCACAGTACGAGCCCAAAAGGACATTCGCTGATACTTAGAAAGTGGGAGTTTTTAAAAATGGTGGGTGGAAATACTTTTTTTTCAAACCATGTAATTAGGATGAAACTCGCTGCCGGAGGAAGTCGTTCAGCGAGATTCAAAGCAAGCAGATATTTGTATACCAGAACGCTCTACTGCCGTTACAACGAAAGCCAAAAAAACATTTAGAAGCGAGATTAAAGCGTATGACTCAGGGTTCGAACTAATCTCCATGGGAATGAGAGCTGCACTTTTCTGTCTTACAGCATATTAAAATGTGTCTTCCACAGCCGTCTTGCGCTGCCCTGGGTTGCCTGGTGGTGAGCCGTGTCAGGGAGAGGGTACTGGAGCAGCAGGACTGTGACCTCGGCCGCGCCTCGGGTGGGAGTATGCAGAGTCGTATTGCTAATTGGCATTGCTGCGAAGGAGAAAGTTCAAAGGTCCACCTGCTGTAACCTGTTCCCCACATTGTGGTGTACACCATGAAAAGAGCTCTGCATGCCTGTGACGTGTAAAAACGATAAATAATGCCGTGTCTGCCTGCCACCACCTGAAGCGTCCGAAGCCTTGATGTGTGTTGCCTTCAAAGGGAAAGCTCCGGTATTGGCAGCTGTGGGTCTTTCCCCTGACACTGGGTTTCAGGATTTCAGGCGCTGTCAGACCGAGCCATTCTAGGTCTGTGTTTTCTTCACAGAGAAACTGAAGGAAAAAAGTGTGTAGTTGCCAGAATATTCCACATTCTTGAAATGTTACACTCTGAATGTTGATTTGCAAGGCCATTCTTCATATTTAGGATTTCTTCACAGCTCTTTTTTTTTTTTTTTTCTAAGTCTTTCCACTCGCTTTGTGTTCATATACTCATTTAAAATGACAGGCTTTGGAGTGACTTCTCTGTTTGCTGTAGAGATTAGGTGTTGGCGAGCCCTGTGGTTTCCCTTGGTAAGCTGTTTCAGATATCTGCAGTTAGGGTTTGTGTTTCATTCCAGGTTTGAGTGTAACTTCCTGCTATAGCATCTGACGCTTCTCAGCAAGATTCGGGAGTCCTGCACCGCTGGAGTTCCTCTTTCATGTGCAGGGATCAGATCATCCCTCGGAATTCTGTTTCGTAAGCTAAAATCCTGTATCTTGCCCTGTGGGCTTTGCTTTTTCAGGGGGAAAGAGTTTCATTGCCTGGATAATTTTGAGGAGAGGGTCTTCCTTTAACTTCCCTCCGCAATTTCAGCATCCTTCTTGCAGGTACTCTGAGCCCAGCCGTTCAGTCTGGTTTATTTTGCCAGAGTGGAAACAACCGTGACATGACAGAGATTGTTGTATAAGCGAAACAATTCTTGTTTGGATTTATAGTTTTAAAATTACCCGTTTCCAGTAATTGTTGTTTCTTTTGCTTCTCTGAAGGGAAGAAATGTTGTTCAGTAGGTGAACAGCCCCGTGGGCTCGACTGAAAGGAGAGGCGGCTCGCAGGCTGCGCTCGCTCCTCGTGCCGAGCCGGCTGTGATCCAATCTGTCTGTCCCAGAACAGCCAGACTCGCTGTTCTCGCTGCTGACACTTCAGCTGACAGCGATGGGGGGGGGGGTTCATATGGTACCCTGTCCCTCTGCAGAAACAAAGGCAAGCGCAGACTGAAACGAACCTTCATGTGTGTTTGACCTAACACAGCGCGTCACTGAGGCTTGTCACAAAACACTCCTCAGGGGACAGAAACATTCACACGTGGGCAGGCCCGGGTTTAGGAGGTTAAACCAGAGAGTATGCCCTTGTGGCGACGCGGGGAGAGTTTGAGAAATTAAAAGTATTGTGGTTTCTCTATTTGCTTGAAGTGCTTGCAGAAGTATCAAGCCTGTTTCTGGCTTGAGAAATTCCACTGCCTTCTGCTAAATAGGTATATATGCCCCAACTGTTTGTTTTATTCTGTTTCATTCAAACCAGGGCTGTACTAGAGAAATGCAGTCATCTTGGTGCTAGAGTCAGCTAGAAAGCTCTACTAATGCAGAGCGCTGGGATGAAGCACACAATCTCACGTTTTCTAGTTTATTGCAGCACGACTTTTGATCCTACTAAATAGTCTGGTCTTTCTCCTCAGAAAAGGGTCCCAGGTTACTTAAAACTTTTACCTTAAAGCTAACATACTCGTGTCCCAGGTTAGCTAAAGTTCCGCCTGTATATACTGGAGTAAGGAGTGTAGGTGACAGCTAGATTTCTGGCATGCTGAAATTCTCCATCATGCCAGCGATGCAGAAAGTTGTCAGATACGGAATTTCCTCGGTGAAATGGATTCTGCTGAGAACTCCGGACCTCGGAAACCCTGCTTCAAATGAAATAGCATTTTTCAACCCAGCTTTTCTCCAATAGGCAAACAAAATAGTGGTGCTAAAGAGATTTATAGAGAAGAAAACCTTTTATGCACTGCATGACATATTTCTGTGCCTCAGGAACGTGTCACAGGTTTTGACAGCTGTTAGACAGGGTTGGTTCCCTGGTTTGAGGATGTACAACCAGTGCTGGTAACGCACACCGTGCTTTGAGCGAGCTCAGTAAGGGGCTGCTTGTACTAACAATTTTATTCTTGCTACCTGAGAAACACAGCTTTAGCCTAGTGAAGCATCAGGAGGCCGAGTAAGATTGGGGCTTTTCTTGTGGCATGTGGAAGTTGAAGAAAGGACTGTTTTCCCCGTGCTTTGTTGTGCAAGTATGTGAATTCTTCGGTTGCTGTAAGACCTTTGGGAGGGAGTGGACTTGGGGAGCAGAGGGGAGTTCTCCACAGACCACGAGGACACGCCACAGGTCTGTTTGCTCGGGCACGTCCCTGGGAGCTGGAGCAGTGAGTGGTTGTGTGTGTAGGAAAGTGCCCTGTGAGCAGATGTACCATAGAGCGACAGGTAAAGCTGCCTCCTCCTCCTCTTTTAGTATTGCTTTGGCCTCTGGCAGGTCATAGCTTGAACTAGGGGAGGTTTTCATGTAGCATTGTATAACTGAGTTTTCAAAAATAGTTTATGCAGAGGGTCTGTGTAAACGGCATGTGTTGATGGTAAAGTGAAGCAGAAGTGCCTGACAACATGTGAAGTCCAGTGGACCATGGGTATTTCCCAGGAAAATGGTGCTGTGATTCACTGCAAACATCGGATGTTCTATTGCAAAATCCTTGCTCACAGGAAATCTTTCCTTCTGCAGGCTTTGGACTTCTCACCGGTTTGTCTATATGAAAATGTAAAATGAGAATATTTAATAAAACACGTAAACCATTAGCTAAGTAGTATCTCTTTTCATCTTGTCACTTTACTCTTCAAACTATTTTAAGCACAACGTTCTTTGCAGCTGTTACGATTCTGGAAAATGTGATTATTTTTAATTTGTTTCTGTAGAGCCACTTTTTACCTTTTGGTGAGATCCTACCCATCGGTTTGTTTGCTTTTCCTAATCTTTAAACTAAAATAGGTTCGTCAGTGAGTCTTAGCTTTTGTGGGATCCATGGAACTTTGAGAGAGCTCTGGCAAAGCCCGTTTACTGAAAACCTGCAAAATTAGTGGAGTGGACTAGTGGAAATGCTTCGAGTTATTTCTTTGACTGCTGGTTGTAAGTGCCTGTGTTTCTCAGACTTGGTGAAATCATCCTTTGGTCTTGGCAGCAAGTCTTGAGCTTACTCTTAATTGTTTTCCTTCTGTTCCTTACAGAAGGACTTGGGATTTATGTAGTCATGACTGTGCTGAGGCTTTTCCCAGGATAAACACTCCTGCAATTTCCCACTTACTGGGTTTGAAGAGTGAATCAAATTATCTTAAGAGGAAAACTTTGTCGCCTTCTCTCTATCGCTTTCTTGGGGGCGAGGGAGGGAAAGGAACAAGGAGGAGGGAGGGAGGGAAATCGCAATGGCAGGAACATTAAGTGACTTCTGGGTGGGGTTTGTTTTTTTTCACCTTCTCAAGAAGCTGAATTTTTACCAGCTTAAAATTTCCTGTACGTCTCTGCAGTGTAAGGGAGCACTCCTGTTTTAAACTGAAGCAAAGATTTATTCTCTGATTTTAACAACCTAATTGATTTGAGCTGTCTGTAATGGAGTAACAGTTGCATAAGCTTTGAAAGTTCACATCCCATTTGTATGCTAATGGCTCCTCAAGTCGGATTTCTCTTCAGGGCTGGGCATAAAAACAAAGTACTGCAATCACTTGCTGATCAAAAATGACTTAGGAATATGTATTTTCTGGGTTTAACCTTGGGCAAAATATTTTTGGCATCCCAGCGTTCGTTTACGTGGAGTTGCGAGTGCTTTTAAAGCGCAGCCTCTTAGAATTGGGGGGTTTAAAGTTTGGTTGTTTATGCAAAGTGTGTCGAGGCGTTTTGTTCCCTCGCAGCTTTGCATTTGAAAACTTTAGGAAATGGGACAGTTGCAAGAATTTTCTTGGCCTTTGATATGGTATGGGCTGGCAGGCGCTGGGTGGTTGAGGAATTCAGTATTTTCCTGAACTTCCTCACGCAGTTGGTAGGTGGTAATTAGTTTAGAGCTGTGCTGTGCTTTGAAGCTGTAAAGTGTTGCTACTCTTTAATTAAAAAATTGGTGGTGGAGATCGCCTCGTTTAACTGGATGGGGATAATTCACCCTAGGCTCAAAGCCATTCTTCCAGTAACCCTGCTGTTATAACTCTGTGTTACGTTTTTAATTACCCCGTTATTCTGCTGGATTCCAAAAGGCGGGGTTTGCCTCCCGTCCCTGAGGAGTGAAGACATCCCCATGTCTGCTCCTGGGCTGCCTCTCCCTGGGCCTTTGCCCCCAGTCCCACCCGTGGCGGTTCCTTGTTTAGCCCGGGCAGCTTTCAGGGCTGCAGTAGTACGTTCTGGAGGGAGATAACGGAGTCACTGCTGGTGTTTCTGCGAGATCCGAATGGGTTCAGCCAGATTCATCCCCCCCCGGCTGCAGGCGCTGCCCCTCGATGTCCGAGTGGGGACCCTCACCCACGGATTCCCTGGAAAACGGGGAGAGGTGATTCTCCATTTGGAGTTTCCTGGCCCTTTCAACGAAACCAAGGTTTATTAACAAACGTCCTTTTTACTCCAAATGCACTGTTTTCCTCAGCCTTGCAAAAAGTAAATATTTTCTCACTTTTCAGAGTACACCGTGTCCTCAGAAAGAAGGAGGCTGCTGCCCACCGGTGCCTCGGGAGCTGATACGGGTTGCTCAGGTACAGACTGGGGAAAATCACGAGAGAGTAAATAGATTTTTCACGTTGTGTTTCCGTACTGCTTTTGCTTTTTCCCTTTAATCTCGGGTCAGTAGGAAGCCTGCTTTTCCAGAAGCGTATTTAGGCGGGTTCGGTGTGGGTTGGCAGGGTGGTGTGAGGGCAGAGCCCTGCGTCTTCATGGGCTTAGAAAAGGCAGTTTAGGGCAAAGAACGAACTCATCGGGAAGCATTCTAGAATAACGGGGCAACGGAAATACTTTTAGTTTTCCCACACAGTCAAAATAAAGTACTCTCTGCCCCTTTTATCAGCTGATGCTTTGGGTTTTTTGCTTTATTTTCTTCCAGTTTAAAAGATTCTATAGAAACGGAGCTGCTGTGGGTTCTGGAGGGCAGCGTGCCCGGCCACGGCCGCTGCCGATGAGCAAACCTAGGCTGAATTCTGCTTCCAGCACTGGCTTTTTCTCAGCAGAGGGGCTGGGAGTCAGGCTCTGGGTTGGAGCAGGTGCCGGTCCTTGCCACGCTCAGGCGGTTCCTTAGGGTGCCAGGCGGGCAGTGCAGGACTGAGGGGCTCCTAGAAGTGTCTGAGAAGCGGCTGAGGAGCCAGGGAAAGGGCTGCTTTTCCTCCGAGAGCACTCCTCACGCCTTGCTGTGTCAATGGTTGCCTTACAGCAGGAATTCCCCGAGGCAGGTGCTGGCAGTGCCTGTGGGGATGTGCTCCTTCCAGGGGCCTGGCGTAAGGACGCTTTGTTTGATTTCTCCCGTTCGGCAAGGCGAGAGCCAGCTGCCTTCCCAGGGTGGCTCTGGGGAAGCAGTCGCTGGAGCAGCTCACTCTGAAATCTGGCAGCCTTCTGTGTGCTCCCATTGCCATGGCAACGGGTACCGGCGCACCAGAGATGGCACGGGGATCTCAGGATTACATTTTAGAAAACAAAGTCGGGGTGGGTTAGTCATTCTTGTTCTCCCTCGCAAGCCCCGGCGGCGGTGCTGAACAGAGCCCGCCGTTGGGGTGGGTTGGGGACAGTTGTGCCAATCTGTGATTAATAATGCTGTGAATTGAAGGCTTCCTAAAAGGGAGCTGGGGTTTGATACAACTTTACTAGAAAAAACCCTGCTTTTATTGCGTTTTGCTCGGCACGTGCTCTTCCCTGTACCTGAAGGCAAGCGTGGGATCGTCCTGTCTTGAGGCCTCCACCCTCCTCAGAAGCAGCGAGATACGCCTTGGGACAACTCCAGGCTTCACTAGTTGGCAAACTGTGCTTTAAAAAAACAAAAAGCAGCAGCCCATGAACCACTACATGGGTTAATTTGTGAGTTTGGAATCTCCAGCATCCTGTCAAAATGAGGTTTTGGGGGCAACTTTGCCCTTGGGGACGCTTGCTGTAGGACCAGCCCACCGATGGCCGCTGCCCCCAGCTCCGCGCCGCCGCTGCCCAGGGGGCTCTGCAGGGACCAGACCTCCCCTGGCAGCGAGGCTGGGGAGCTCCAGGAATCCCTGGAGAATGCAGCCTGTTGTCTGGCGGTTTTTAGCTCCCTTGTTCCCAGATGTGTAGCTTAAGCCGTTCCTGGGGGTGGCAGGAGCCTCCCGAGGTGCCGTTCCCACCCGGAGCCGGGCTCTGGGATGCAGCTGGGGAAGAGCAGGAGGCACAGGGTGTGAGAGGAGAGGGCTTGGGGAAGGGCAGTACCAAAGGCACCTACAAACCGGCGGGAACATTCCTCTGCAAACTTTGGCACTTTCCCAAAACAACAGTCTTTTTTTTTTTTTTTTTAATCACTAAAGTGGAATTTGCTTGACAGAACCATTCTCCTCAGAAATAAAATTCTTCAATCATTGGGTCACTAAATAATGGAGGGTAAAGTGCTTGGTGACCTAAAACGGATTCCTTAGAAGGGCACCCACCAGCATCAAACTGTTTCTATAGGGGCTGTGCTTAAGCCAAATGTTTTCCCAAAATCCAGGGGCCAAACGAGCCCAGGGTCGGTGCCCTCCGTTGCCCAGTCTGCAGCTTCTCAGAGCGAAGGGGACCTGGGGGCGTCTCCCTGTCGTGGCTGCTCCGTGCAGTGCTGCGGGCGCCTGGTGCCGCTCCTCCTGCCCGAGGAGGCACCAAACCCAGAGGGAATTTTCTCCCAGGACTTGTGTCTCGCCTGCATTTCCCCCCGTCCGTGGCTGCTGATGAAAGAAGCCGTAAAACTGTCTCGGCTTCTCAAGGAACAGAACAGAAAACACAAGGAGCGAGTGAAGCTGGTGGGACCAGGTGCCCAGGGGGGCTGGCGTCTCCCCATTGTACCGTCTTCTTCAAACAGGATGAAAAATGCCCGTTTCTCTCACCTTGCCTGACTGGGTGAGGGGGGCGCAGGGCTGGGGGTGCCACCTAGGCAGAGGTGCAGAGCCTTGGTCACCGTTGGGTCCCTGGGGTGGCTGTGTGCCGGGTCGGTTGGTGCCAGCTCAGAAACCCAGCCCTGCTCAAAGCCCTTCCCGAGGGCACAGCAGAGCCTCGGGGAGCTTCCTGGGGGCTTCCAGCGCAGCCCACGGCAGGAGGGAGGTGACCAGTGTCACCATTAAAGGCTGGTGGGGTAGCAAGGGTGAATATTGCTTCAGTGTCACAACCATTAGACCTAAATCTCAAGCTGGGACTGTTCTACAGCCTGTGGCATTCCAGAAAGCTTATAGGGAATAAGAAATGGATGATATAATAAGTGAATTTTATAGCCTTGCTACAACTATTCCCCAACATCAGTTATCTGGTGATTTTTGTCCAGAAATGCCCGATGAGGACGGGTCAGAGGCAGAACTGGCCCAGCCAGGAGCGTACGGAGGAATCCTCCGCATCGCTGACGTCTCCCTCGGGATGGAGAACACCCTCGGGGACCCTCAGCGCTCCCGAACCTTCTGCTTTTGGTGCAGGTCTGCTGTTGCCAGAGCTCCCCTTGGGCGGTGACGCAAAATGGTGAAATATCCTGGGAGCCCAGAGCTGAACTGAAATACGCTGCGTGTGCCCATCCCCGTGCTCCGGGGGGAAGGCAAGTGCAGGCTGGGGTCGGTCTCCAGATCCGTGGGGAATGGAGCTGAGCCCCAGCCCCGTAGGAGCTCCTCAGCCGGGGCCGTTGTTCTGGAACAGCGGGAATTCAGGGACCCTGCCGGCAGCTGGGGACCTGCCACCGCTGCCACCCTGCTCCTGCCCGGGAGGGCACGGAGCCGGGTCCTTGGCTCGGCCTGGCCCTTCTCAAACAGCTGTAGCCCCTGCGGAGCATCAAAACCCCTCCGCTTCTGGGAAGCCCAAACTGAACCCAAATTTTAAAAAGCCAGAAGGAAAAAAAAAAAAACCAACCCAACAAAAAAAACCCAACAAACCACAACCAGAAGCTTCGAATACTTTAAACAACTTAATTTATTAGAACCCATAAACATTGCTTTCATTAGAAGAATGAAGTTAACACCTAATTCAGGGTGAAATTACATTTTAAGACAAAGAAAAAAATCATGGTGCATAAATACAGTATTGGCTGGAGGCTGCCGGTCCCAGCGCCCCGGGGGGGTCACGCACACCCCAGGGGCTCAGTCTGGGACCATTCCCCCCAGGGTCAGTGTTTGATCCCCAACTGGGAGGACACCCCAGCACTCCGGGGGTATCGCCCCGTCTGCCTGCCAGAGCATGGAATGAAGAGCTCAAGCCTTAAATAAAAAAAACCCCAAACCCTTGAGATTCGTTGCCAGCACCTGAAATTTGTATTTCTTTTCTATTCGAGCCTGATTGGTAGAAGATCCCTGGAGCCACCCCCCGACTGTACGAGCCTTGAAATTACTGAAGTGCAGAGAGCGGGCACCGAGCAAACCTTAACTCTTGCTTCAGAGAGGAGCCCGGGGCGTGGGGTACAACCCCCCCACAGGCCGGGGATTTCTTCTCAGGGTAGCCCTTTAGGAGGAGCAGGTCGGGGCGACAACCTGAATTTCCACCAAATCAACAGGATCACGGCCGGAGAAAGCGCTTGCACACAGAACACAAAAGGCATCTAACTTATAAACCTTCCGGCACAGCAAATCAAGAGGTGACAGATGGTGGATGTTCAGAGAGCGTATCGAAGCACCCACCTGTAAATTCGGGTGGGCGGCTGTGACACGGCAGAGGGTGCTCTGGAGACAGCACCCGTCACCTCCAGCGCGTCCCCAGGGCTGGGCTGCCCCCCCTCGCCCCCCCGGAGGGATCCCACAGAGCCGCCTCTGCTCTGCACCGACTCCCCCCTCTCTTCAGCACCCACCCCCCGCGTCCTACAAGCTCTGAATTATCGGTATCACCTTGAAGGGTTGAGCCAGGGATCTCTGGGGTGAGGAAGGTTCTCCTGCGGTGGCTTCCCCGCCCCAGCTGCGAGGCTGGGTCCTTGCAGAGGAGGATTAAAACGGTCCCCGCAGCCTCTGCTCGCTGACGCCGGGGAAGGAGCAGCGCTTTGAACGTTCCGTTTTCATTCTCGCCTGCAAAACAGGAGGGCAGAGCCCCCCGGGGGGCGCGGGAGGGTTCCTGCTGACGGGGTGTTACTGTAGAAAAGGAGTCCTTTGGCTGTACACGGTTTCCACGGCGTCTTTGTTACGCGAGATACAAACTGTACAGGTCCTCCGGTTTACAAAGGTTTCTACGTTGCAGAAACAATTCAGCCTCTATTTATAGCCTGGGTTTTAAATGTAGAGATTATTACAGCTAAGGTACAGTCTGAGGGCTTGGCTCGACGTAACGACAGGAATGGAGCTGTGGTACAGCCTGCAATGGTACAGCTATGTACAGGTCTACAGAGCCGGAGCCTTCCGCTCCCGCCCTGGCTTGGAGTGTGCCCGCTCCTCGCCTCCCCTCGCCAGCTTCCTTTGGGGAGAGAAGTCAAAAGGGTCCAGTTTTGCAGCACCCCCAGTTCCTCGGTCTCGGGGGGTCCCCCCCTCACAGCACCCCGTCGCTGAAGCGGGCCTTGCCGTAGTCCACCAGGTCGTTCTGCAGGTCTCGCTCCTCATCGTCTGCAACGGAAACACCCAGAGCGCACCTGACGGGACGCCGCTGGAAAAACCCCACCGACACGAGCCCCCCCGGCCCCCGGGGACACCCTCCCCCCGGGTCAGCCCGGTCCGGGACGGGAG
>VZRU01020313.1:2741-19347 GCA_013398155.1 Pedionomus torquatus | reverse complement strand
CGCGGGGGGGGAATCCCCCCCAGGGAATCGGGACTTGGCACTACGGAACACCCTGGGCTCCACTGCAGCCGCCTTCCAAGGCTCTGCTGACTTCAGAGCCCACCGAGCCCCTCAAACCGCCTGCTGCCACCTGCCTGCTCCCAAAAAGGTTCCAAACTCCCTCCCGGCTGCAAAGTTGGGCACTTCGGCAACTGCCCTCGCCGTTTCCCACCCCCTCCCAGAGCCTGTGGGGTGAGACTCCACAGAGGCCGCGTTCCTGACGGGTGGAACAGAGGGAAGCCCCCCCCCGGCCCCAGACTAAGGCAATTACACCCACTGCTCAGGCGGGACCCCCCGATTCTCAGGGAAGGGGTTTCCACTGGGGCTGGAGCCGACTCTGCGCCAGCACCGTCACACGCCGCGCTCCTCCTGTCCCAAACCCGGGGGTGAAATCTGAAGAGAGACTTTGGAAAACACCAAAGGCAGCTCTTCACCTTTCCCAGCCCTTTGTCAATGGAAATCAACGGTCTCCCAGCGCTGCTGGAGGATCGGGGTTACTCTGGAGCCCATTTAACCCGGGCTCCTGCGCGACAAACACCCGGTGGCCAAGAACCGGCTCCCGAGCCGCAGGGGAGCCGGGCTGGGGCTGGGAGGGCAGCGGGAGCCCAGGGCGACGCTGCTCCCAAAGTCCATCCTCAGGGCATTTACACCCCGGGCCTCGGCTGGGGGAATGGGGGCGTTTCACGCCCTCTCTCACATCCAGAGTGACTGCCTGGCCCCGCCGCGCCGCTCCGAACCGCTGCTCGCCTTCTACTCCCTGGGGTTTTGTTCCCGAGCTTCAGGAAAAATTGCAGTATTGAAAAAAAAAAAAAACAAACAAAAAAATAACCCANGAACTCAGGCATCCTCAGTGTAACCGTTTCCAGTGACAGGCAAAAAAATCCATCAAGAAAATGCACGTTCAGCATTTAAGGGCTGTTCCGTTCCACCTGCCCTCATTCAGATCTGCGCCCCCCCAGCCGCCTTCTCTCAGCGAGGAAGCCCCGACGCCTCCCTGTGCTTCAAAGCAGCAGCTCCTCCTGCCCGGCAGAGCCCCCTTCCCTTCTTCTTCACCGGCCCGGCCCAGGTTCCGTCGGCCCAGTCTCTCCCCAGGCGCCTGCAGCTCCGCGGCGCCTTCCCCCCGCTGCCCGTGGCAGCCGATGGGCCGTGGCTGTGGATTAACTGGATTCATCACCCTCCGCGCCCCAGCCAGCACAGCAAGGGACCGACCGCAGCAGAAGGCGAGGACTGGTGACTGCCCCGCACCCGGGGGGCAATGCCAGCCCGGACGCTGCCGCGGCTCCCAAACCCCTGCGCCCCCCTCCCTTAATTTCCGAGGCCCACACATTTCTAGTGGCAACAGAAAAAACACGTTTAATTAAACTGCTTTGTGTGCGATTGCCACGCGCTTTGTTCCAGCCTGATGCAGAACCATGTNCCGTTCTGCCCTCTCCTGCCCCGCACACAAACTCCTGCGGAGACCAAAGCAGACCCTTTTTCAGAACGGCTCCTTCTGGGTGTCCCACCAGCCGCCTGGGTGACACGGCTCACGTCCCCTCGACGAGGCGTCGGTGGACAGCCCAGCCCAGCCGAGGGCTCAATGACGGCAGAGGCAGCGACAGGCGCTGCTGAGGCTGCTCTTCACGGGAAGGCTCCCAAAAGAATCTACTACCCAAAAGGAAATGCGCGATGGCTGCGGCCACACGGAGGGGCTGGTCAGGGAGAACTTTCACCAAGTCTGACTTTAAAGCCACCAGAGCAGCGAAGGGACGGGTACATCCACACGGGAAACAGCTTTATGGGGCCGCTTTCAGCTGCAGCTCTTATTTTTTCCAGTTTCCCTGTTATTTTTCCAAGTATTATTCAAACAAGCACCACCTCTCCGGCTTTTAACTGCCCCCCCCGTTTCCTGCTGTGCCGTGCCCACCCTTCCCCAAGGGGCACAGGGGATGCCCTGCGCGTTACTGGTATTAGCAGCACGCGTGATGTTAACTCTTGCTGCCTAAAGCCATCCCCGGCCCCTGTAAAGGCCACCACGGCAGCGCCTTCGTGCCCATAAGTGACGCAGCCGGGAGGTGCCAGGAGAGGGGGTACGGTGGGACCACGGCTGGGGCAGCCCTCGTCCTCCCACCTCCTGCTGCTCTGTGGGGACAGAGGAGCCCGAAGGCTGGACCAGGCAAATTTGGCAGGGAGTCCTTAACAGCGACGGGGCCTCGGTTAAAGCAACTGCATCAGAGGCCACCCAGTGAAAGGGACAGCGTGGTGAGGAGCCGGGCATCCCCCCTGCTCCCTGCAGGAGCTGAATGTGGAGAAACACGAGCGCCTCGGCCCGCGAACTGCCTGGGTCTGCAGGACACAAAGGCGTGGGACGCTCCACGCCCCCCTGCTCTCCAAGGTCGGAGCCACCCGGGGCAGACGTCCCCCGTCCCCAGCACAGCGGGGGCAGAAGCAGCTCAACGTCCCCTTCTGCCCTCCCTTGGAAGTGGCTCTACAAGCAGGAAGAGGCGTTACTGATCCGGAGAGACCAAAACCTGCTGCTGGTTTCAAGCTGAAGAGTAAGAAAAGGGGCCAGGTCTTCTGGAGCAGCCACAGCGCTTTAATTTCCATCCGTCCATTAATTAATCACCCAGGGTCCTGATCCACCCTTGTCTTTCACTTGTTCCTGAGTTTCAGAGCAGGAGCCCAGCCCCACCAACGCTGACCCCGCAGTCAGGTGTGTGCCCACACCACTCAGCTGCTTTTTATCAGCTTTCCCATTAATTATGCTCAGATACCAATTAGATACATCTGAAAAACTACCGGCTGAAACCCCCGCCTTATGAGGATGAAGATCTGGGGCCCATAGAAGTTAAAAATCATGGTTGGGCTTGGGGTTTGTTGGGTTTTTTCCCCCCCATTTTCATTTTGCACTTGCCTCATTTGACAACACATAAACATTTTCCCCCTGCAGACATGCAAGCCCTTCACAAAATTCCAGAGAAAAGGTAGATGGAGGGTGGTGGGTGGGTGGGAGACACGCTGGGCACATGCAGAGGGAGGGGGAGACATGCACACCCGGGGTGAGGGCAGCACCCCAGCCGCGAGGTGGGAGGTTTGTTAGCGAGGAAACCAGCGCCTGTTGAATCTGTGTAGGATGCAGGAAAAATCCGGCTTGGAATGGCTGAGCGAGGGCCGGCCACGGCCCACCAGAGCGCTGCCAGCCGGGGACACCAGCAGCGGCCAAAGCCCAGCAGCTCCGTGCCCGAGAACTGCTTTGGCCACGGCAAAGGCCACGTCCCCGTGAGCCAGACCCCGGACCGGGGGGCTCAGCCAAAGCCACTGTGGAAATTTGGGGTGATTTTCCCAGCAGAAACCACATCCACGACTGAAATGGGGCTTCAGCATCCTCTCCCTGGGAGCTGCCGGAACGTTGCGTTCAATTGGAGAGGAAACGGCCTAAAGCTCGTTTGTTCTCTACGGGGAAATTTCGATGGGCTAGAAATAGCGAGGCTTTACACAAATTCAACACGGAAACTCAGCGTGGATTTTATTACAATGGGATGGAGGCAAGGCCCAAGCTCACCTTGGACGTCTTCTTCTCCACCATCACCATCCTCTTCCTCATTGTAAGCCAGCTCGGCCTGTTTGTCGGCCTCGTACTCCCCCACGTTACCATCATCCCCATTATAATCCGCCAGTTTAGAACCCTGCTGCGGATCAACAGGGGACTCATTCTCATCAAAGAACCGGCCTGTGAAGTAGGCAAAGGATTCAGTCAGAAGCAGAGAGGACAGAAACAGGAAGATTCCGCCCCAAAGCAAGCGCAGGCGCAGACAGTCAGGTCCCGGAGAGGTTCAGCAGGAGGAGGAAGGGACAAGGGGGGGGACAACAGGGGACACCTCGTGCCAGAGGGAGGGACAGGGCCCTGCAGCACCCGGGGCTTGCGCCACCCGACTGTTCTAAGCTTCACTCCTTGGGAAAAAGGGCTGGAGGAATCATAGAATCCTCCAGGCCAGAAGGGACCTCCCAAGGCCATCCAGTCCCACCTCCCCGCAGTGGCAGGGACACCCCCAACCAGCCCAGGTTGCCCAGGTTCTCACCTTGAATATCTCCAGGGAAGGGGCCTCAACCACCTCCCTGGGCAACCTGCTCCAGGAGGAACCCATCCAAAAAGCTCTGTCTTTAGATACCTACAGACGCCAACTCAAGCTTTCTTAAGGTGCTGAAGAGCAGACGGGGAAGGTTGTGTGTCCTTTCTTCTGAGGACGGGCACTTCCCCCCCCAACAGCCCAATATCTGCCGACTCAGCAGAGCACGCACCGTCAGGGTAAAGCTCTAGCAGAGACCTGCCCTCTGTCTCTGAACGAGTATTTTTAACCACCTAATTAATTTGGCTTCAAAACGTTCCAAACCCAGCAATTTTGTCTCCCAGCAAAGAATTAAGAACGGTTCCAGATGCCAAAACAATGCACAAGAAACCCGAGGAGGAGCTGGAACTCGGGAAGGACCGGAGAGCGGGCCGGGCGCGGGGAGGGAGACCCAGCCGGGAGCTGGGGTTCAGTGGAGCTGCTAGAGCCCAGCGCAGCTCAGCCCGTCACCCACCGCCCAAAGGGCCAGTCTGAGGGGGACTGGGGTCGGGAGGGATTAGGTGTAAATGAAAAAAGTGGGATTAAAGCGGGACACAATCTTTAGGGACTGGAAACGCGCTGAGAAAACCAGTCTGCCCAGGCCAGCGTCAGTGACTCGCAGCGGAGGGTAAAACTGGGGACCAGGATTTCAACCTGGGATTAAAAAGGAGGTTGGGGTCACAACGGGCAGATGGGAAAATGAAATTATCTCTTCAAACAATGACAACTGTCACGTGGCAGCAGGGAAACGTGAGGGCAGAACCAGTAACAGCGCTTCTCGGAGCGGGAGGAAAGCGCAGGAATCACACCTAGGGCAGCTCAAACGTACAGAAACAAAAGTTTAGAAGTTTCAGTTGGTTTCATAAAATAAGCAAGAGGAAACTACGATCCGTTTAGAAATCAGCGGTTTAGAACGTTATTCATTCCCTATTCATCTCCATCCTTGCTATCACTGGCTTTGGACACTGCTCTCTAGACAGAAAGCAGAGAGAACCGTACAATTCACACGCGTTAAACACAAATCAAGCTACGGAAAGACAGCTGAATGCACTCAACTCCCAGAAAAAAACCAGACTGCGTTATGTGCCAGAAACCCCGGGACAAACAAGTACTGAATAAATCCAAGCTGGCAGGAGGAAAGGTTAAAATAGGAGGAAGAGATGCTGGGAGACACGGCGAGCCCCCCGGGGCTGGTGGCTCATGTACAGCCCAGCCCTGCCCAGCTGGACGCCGGCCCCGCTCCGGGACGCGGCTGCTCCTTCGCTGCAGGGGTTTCCCTCCCCTGGACCTGCTCACCCTTCTCTCAGCGGGGCACACAACCCTCACCGGGCACACAACCCTCACCAGCTTGCTCTGGGCTCGGTGGGGCTGGCAGGAGCCAGGGGTTCCAGGTGCCGGCAAGGAGGTATTTCCTGCAGGGCACCAACGCTCAGCACTCGCCACCGCTCTCGGGGGCACCTGGAATGGCCGGGGGGTGCCAAGACCTCAGGCTACAGCAGCAGAGGAGTCACTGGGCAGCCGGGGCTGGCAGCGCACCCACCGCTCCCCGAGACAGCCAGGTCTGGGATCCCGACCCCTGTGGGTCCCTCGGCTCAGCCCAACACGGGTGTCCCTAACGCAGGAGTTACACTCTTTAAGGAACACGTGGTCACGGAGCACAACGGGTTAGTGGCAGCACGGGATGCCCCATAAGGGCTTCTCCCCCAAAATTCCTTCCAGCTTCCCATCGTCTCCAACACCTGAAGCCGGAGACCAACCCCCCCGGGGCACACAGAGTTCTTTACTCCACCTTATTACCCCGTTTGCCCAGAAACAAACCTCGCCCCCGACACCCGTGGGCGACTCGCACCCGCTGCCACCCCCTCTGGCTGCACCGCTCGCTGCTTCTCACCTACCCCGGGATGGGGGGGTCACTCCCCACTCTCTACCACAGACTATTTCTAGGTTTGCCACGGCTCCTCTGGTGGGAGCACATCTCACGCAGCACCCACCGCCCCCAAGCAGAGGGGGCACCTCTGCAAACCTCACGGGCACCCGTCACAGAAAACTCTGGGCGACACCTGCACCGGGAACATTCCTTCCTCGAAGTCGTGCACCCGCCAGAGAGCGAGTTACTCCCGACAGGTCCCCAACCACTCGCCTGCAGCAAGGGCACAATCTGCCTGCCCCTTCCCCACCCCAGCGCCAAACAACGGGAATCAGTTCTTCAGAAGCAGCTGGGCTAAGGCAGCTGCTCTGCGCTGCTCGGGAGCGTCCTGGCTCCTGCGGGGTGTCCCCGAGCCGAGTCTGGAGGGAAAACGCTGCCCCGGGGTCAGGGCATCCGCCCCGAGGTGGAGGCACCTCAGACCCCGGGTCTGCAGACAGGTGAGAGCGGATTTGGAGCTCTTCCCCACCAGTACCACTGCCACCAGACACCACAAATCCATGGTTTGCCCCTCTCTGGAGGCTTCTTCCTTCTCTTCCGTGGAATGGAAGGGCTGCAGAAAACTTCTGGCCAACACACAGGTACCACCACCACAGAGACCCCCCGCACAAGCGCTGAATCCTCCTGGCCCGTCCCAAACACCGCATTTCAGTCACGCAGCACCGTGTGAACGTGTCACTCGGCATTATGCGTGCAGCAAGAGTTTTAACTTCATCCATTCAAGTGTGTAGTCATTTCCAACAACATTTTACATTTTCTATAAGCAAATTGTTCTGTTTAACTGACTGAACACACGGAAGATGAGACACCGGGGCGCATCTTTTCCCCAGGTGCAGAGGCCATTTCTTTCCGGGCTGAGTCTCCAGAAGGCCACCTGCAGTAACGGCCCCCGCTTCCCCGACAGGCACAGCTACAGCTACAAAAGGAAGTTATCATCTCAACACAGCCAAGGGCGTGATACCGGCCAACTTACTTTGCTTCATCTTCTGCAAGTCACTAACTCGGCTCTTTGGAATTTTTACATGGTCCGTTTCGATTTTGTTCTCTTTCTGATTTTCCATGTTTTCTTCAAAATTTAAGTGCTGCAGAGAATTTGGAGGGATTTGCTTCGCAACGTCGGCGTTTCCGTCATTGTCGCCGTGCAAACCTAGAGAGTGAGGAAACGCGTTCAGGGTTGACGTGGCTCCAGAAGAAGGCTGTCACACAAGTCAATCCATCACATTTGGATATGGAATTAATCCTAAATTGTTACCTTCTCGGCTGATTTTCTGTACCTACTGAAGTGCCTCCTGGAGCCCAGAACAATAACACGTCTGTATTTTTTTTACCCTCCCGCTGACTCTGCTTTTCCAAGCTATTGAGCAGCATTTACTGTTTCAAGAGCTGTGCTGCGAGGAGAAGGCTGCAGCAGGTCACAGCCGTTAGGCTAAAAATACTGAGCAGAATCACGGGGCGGCATCATCACAGGGCAGAGAAATCCCTGCTGCCCTTCAAATTCCCATCAACCTTCTGCTGACAAGCTCCCAGTGCCACCAAGCCTTTCCCTCGCTGCCTTCGTGCCTTCTCGTTAATAAGAGTCCGGATGAACACCGCCCCAGAACAACACAAAGAAACAAACCATTTCAGATCCTCGCTATCTGGAAGCCACAAACTCCAAGTGCAGACAGGGAGAAGTAAAGAAATACTTCTCTTGCCTTTTTTTTTTTTGCAAAAGAACCCATAACGGACACCACAGAGAACTGTTTGGTCCCGTCACGAGGAGGCATCGTACGTGACTTTTGGTGGTTTTCAGCAGAACAGCGTCTGAACGTGACCCTCGCGGTGCAGACACGACCCACCCTTCTGGGTCACACCAAAAGGGACAGGAGCCACAAGCACCACATCAAAGTGCACTTTTTACAGCTTGGTGTCCTTCTACCTCCAATTCTAACCCTTTCACTGTCACTTTTCTCATGTCCCAAACCTCCCGGCGCTGAGCAAGTGACCCTGGCTAATCAGTACCCCCAAGTAAGAGCTTCCATTTCAATGACTCTCCTCTGTCAGTGAAGAAATCTTGAAGCGCCTCCTTTTGAAAATTTTAACTCTCAAAATTTGGCTGAAGTTGGTCAAAGGCTCAGAAATTATTGGGGGGGGGGATGACAAAAAGAGCTGACGCAGCCATCGCCCCCCCGGTGCCTCCGGAGGGCAGAGCAAGAACACGCTCAGCCTCGGCTCCCGCAGGAACTCTTCCTTGGGTTTTTTTCCTCGTAGCCACACCAAACCCAAGGGGGCTGCCCCTCCTGACACAGCAGCAGACGCTGAAGGGAAACGTTCCTACAACATCAACTTGTCAGATGCTCAGAAGAACTCACCTGGTGCCAGATTCGGGGCATGGGGCTGCTCAGTTGGGAGATTTATAACAGGCTGGTGCACTTCGCTTTTAGGAGCTGAAATGAGCGGCTTCTTTAAAGCTAAAATGAAAACAGGGAGAAAAGCGTGAGCACGAAGCCAACAGCATTCTACACACCAGGTCTTCCTCTAACAATCCTACACTTCCTTGGTGTCTTCTTGTTTTCAAGCCATAGATGAAACCATAAACCACAAGATTTCTGGGATTAAAATAAGTATTTTGAGAAGCATTCCGTTTTGAAAACTCAAAATTCAAAGCACAGTAGAAGTTACCAGATTTTCAGCCCACTTGAGTTTGATTCCCAGAGACAGACTGTAAAACTCTGTGGTTACTGTGAAATACAGGGGATTCAGTCAGAGTATATACATCAAAACCCCAAATACTGAAGTATTTCTGCTAACCGGTGGGAGTATCTTCAGCCTTAGCAGGGTCGTTATCTTCTATCTCAGGCATGCCTGCATCTCCTCCTGCTTTCATTTTCTCTGTAAAACAAGATACTCTGCCTTATTAACCTTGAAGTTTAAATACTGAACTTCCCTCTTGTGGAAGGCTCTAGGGCCAGAAGAAAAAGTCCTTTATCCACAGGACACATCCCATACTGGAGATGCAGCTACAACACTCATACGTTGCTGTGTCAAAGCCACTGCAGACCCTTTGGAGCAGCGACCCCGAGGCCGGTGCAATCTCTACAGAGGACGGGAGATGCTGCCTGGCTCTCGGTAGCCGAGTAAACAGAGCCCGTTGCCAGAGCTGGCTGGAACAGAAGCCGGACTCGTACAAGAAGGTGCTGATTCAGCAACAAAGGGAACATCTGCCTTTTGGAGGGGCTGCAGGAAGGAAAACTGCAAGAGTCACTCGCCAAGAGCCTCCTGGTAGCCAATGTCCCCGGGGTCCTGCTGCCATCCCCAGCGGGACGCCTCTCCTCACCTCCAGCCACCGCCTCTGCGTAGCTCCCAGCTCTCCAACAGCTCCCTGGCTCCTCAGGGGAGCGGAGAGGCCACCCCCAGTTCACAGCTGGCCACACAGATGCCAAATGAACCAACAGAGCGAACACAAAACCGTGCAAGGAACAGCTTTCACAACAGGACCCAGGGAAAAGAGCACATCCACCTCCAGGCACCTGTAAGCTCTCCTCTGGTACAATCACACGCAGCTAGTAAGTGACCCGAGCTGAGCCACTGCTCTGCTTCACAGCAAGGCAGGATTCTGACCCAACACAACCAGCCCACTGTCTATTAGAGATGACCCAAACCAAGGAAATACCTTTCCCATCGACAGCGTGGTCTGAAGGCTGCTCGCTCTTTACCGCATTTTTATCTTCTGCCTCTGGGAGAGTCTTAGACATTGCCTGGTCGTCATTGTTGGGACCTACTTCAGCGTCTTTACTGGACTGACTTTTTTGCGTGGCCTGTTAGAACAGATTATAAAGAACCAATATGAAGCACGTCCCTGAAAATTCCAAAACAAACCCCCTCAAATTCAAGACTACTTTGGGTAAGCACAGTGGCACAGCTGAAGGGGATGACTGGCAATCCCTCGGTCCACAAACCCGAACGCCGAGGGCAGGGGATGGGGGCGCAGACACTGGACGTAGCACAGCAGGAGCATGTGGCTCCTCAGTGTAACGCACACAGGTCAGGGCATCGCGGGCCTTAAGCCTCGGGGTCAGAGCCCTTGGAAGAATTCCACATTTTAAGAAAGATCTGGTTGAAATCTACTTGCAGTCTGCCCTATTTTCGGAAATGTTTGTCAACAGGCAAAGTAAGGGAATGGAATCTTAAGAAGAGCGGGTTGTTTTGTCTGTTTGTAGGAGACAGACCCATACGCTCCTGGCAGCTTGTACCTTGTAATTACACC
The DNA here is from genome assembly GCA_013398155.1 of Pedionomus torquatus. Lineage (NCBI taxonomy): Eukaryota > Metazoa > Chordata > Aves > Charadriiformes > Pedionomidae > Pedionomus > Pedionomus torquatus. The sequence continues at coordinate 9,053 of VZRU01020313.1, read as the reverse complement.
CCTGATACCACCCCAATGCCGCTGTTATTTGCATCACATTAACACCTCGAGGCCTCAGCAGAGATCAGGTTCTCTTTTGCAATAACCTCTGTAAGGCTGTCAGAGCACAGACTCTACCCCAGAGAGCCCTAAAGTAATAGCCTTTTTAGAGAGAAGAAACCAAAATCCTGGGGAGTGATGTCAGGCAGGAAGGCTGCGGGAGAGCAGAGAATCCAGCCTGCTCCGAGGCCCGCGGAGCCAAACAGCCAGATGTTCTTCCACCAACACCCATTTAGGGCTGCTCGGGACGGTATTTATTTCACAAAGGGTTAGGGGAGAAGCGTCCGGGGCCTCCAGGAAGCTGCAGCTCAGAGTCAGGCAAACAGCAGAATTCAGGCCTTTAACTCACCACAGGAACTTTGCTGCACGTTACCTTTTGTTCTCTCGTAATCTGGTCCAATAATTTCTTCATGTTTTCTTCATGTTGCAGCCTCATTTCCTTGATCTGTTGCCCACACTGCAGGCTTGATTAGAAACACATTGTTAGTTAGGTTTATTAATTGTATCTGTTGTATCTGCTCTCATAAATAAAATAAGGGGGAAGGAAAGAAAAAGAAGTGGCCCCAAAAGACAAACCTGAGCTGTAACCAGAATACTCTGGCCAAAAAGCCTTGTCCTGGGATGTGTCGGGAGTGGAAACAGGGTCAATACAGAAAGAAAGCACAACAGAAAAACAGGGACGGAGCAGAAAAAATGTAAAATAAATGTATTTCCTCCAAAACCTGGAAAGCAACGGAAACGTGCCCTCACACTTCAGAGCCCTCAGCACACGCTGATGAACGCAACGCGTCTCCCCAGGAGATGCACAACCGCCACTACCGGTGCTGTCACCGACTCAACCAACGGGATCCCAAGGACGCAGCGCAGTGTCCCACCTTCTCCAGCGCCAGAGGCACCGCCACAGCAACCCAACCCCACAGAACTCCCGTCTCCCGCAAACCCAGGACGCGGCAGACAGAGTAAGAGCGTTGGTTTGGCTGTGAAAGCTCCAACCATCGTCTCTAGCGTCAGCCTCCCTCACCCCTCACAGCTTCAGGAGCAGTTTTCTCTCTGTTTCTCCATCTGAAACCTCAGAGGCTGAGGTCAACTTCAAATTTCAACGTTCACAAGGCTTTCAGCCTCAGTTGTAAAACAATAACGTTCACTTACAGAAAGAGAGTGATGAACCACCCTGGTGGCTTACGGAACTGCGCTGATTGAACTCTTCCAGGTATTTGTTAACCAAGATCCCCAGGTTATAAAAAGTGAGTTGGCTTAAAAAGGTCCAACACCCAACAATTCCAGGCAGACAGATCTTTTTGAGACCACGTCTCAGTTTGGGGAGAGGGGCAGAACATCACAGACCCCCTGACTTTTAAAAGCAAACGAGTAGCCGAGTCAGAGTCACGTCAGCCAGCGAGGCCCCTCGGGTCTGCGGGTCCGCAGGAGCGGGGCTGCCAGCGACGTACCTGTCATACTCCAGCCGCCGGGCCAGGTAAGTGTTGTTCTTCTTGTACTCGTGAAGCTGATCTTCCTGGCGAATGAACTCCTGCCGTAACTCTGCTAGTTGTTCTACCCCAAAAAGCAACAACAATACAGAATCGTAAGAAAAAACACCCCACGGCCGATAGCAATACTGCAAGGTGTACACAAGTTAAACATTTGCTTAGGTTTTCTGTTTTTTCTTCTAGATACACTTCAATGACTCTTAAACTAACTTGAAAAAGATGCCAGTTTGCAACCATATGCCGGGGTCACTGAATTTTACAACAATTCTTCTGGTACGGTGCCAAACCCCCTAAATTTTCCTTTACCTTTCCATTCAGGAGACCTACATGACGCTGTTTCACCTGTGGGAAATCTCCTTAAGTCCCTGAATGCTTCTGTTATTCCAAGCAACACAAAAGTGCTCTGGGTTACTTTAGGGATAACGGTCAAATATTCTATTTCTGCAGTGACTGTTCAATAGAAGGTGCCTTCACACACCCGTAAAACCAACGCACAAGCAATTGTTCCAGAAGTTCTTCTCCCTGCTCCTCAGGCTCCGAGTGATGTGAGGTTTCTACTCATTTAAGCTGCAACCGCCCAGGCAGAGGTGGACGTGCCAAGCGTGACGCCTGCGTGTTCCCACGTTGGCATCAGCTGTTCCGGGTCACTCTGAAACCCAGTCGGCACAAACCAGCCTTAAGACAGTGTTTGCTGCACCTTTTCCAGGCCACAACACCGCTCACCCCAAGTATCCCCGGTTGCGTATTTGGCCACGACAAGGGTTGTTGCACCTCGGAGGCGGCAGCGCCGGAGGCGTTGGCCTTTCTGCAGAGAGCAAGCTACGAGAGCCAACCCCGCTCTTGGCCAGCCCAGGCCAAGAACACACCAACATTCTGCACCAGGCTGTGCTCCAGCCTCGCTTCCTCTCTGGTTTCAAACGCGCTCCGCAGCACTCGGGCAGTTAAAACCCACACCGCTTCGCCTTCTGGGCCTGAGGTCCTTACCCTTTAAGCGATGGATGTCTGCCATTTGATAGGAGACGTTGTTCTGCAGCTTGATCTGGAAGGAAGAGAAGTTGTATCAATACAGAGAGTCGGGAGGTGCGAGGGGTGAGACTGGGAACGCTCGGGAGCGTTCGTCACCGTTGCAGGTAAGGGATTATTAGAGTGACGCACACACAGCCCCTGTAAATACAGGAAATGTGTATTTAGTTACCTCCATGATATCACCAACATAAACACTCTCTTTAGGCGTTGCTGACAAAGACTTACATTGATTTCCAGAAGCTATTTCTATCAAAAAAAGGAGATTCTGTCAGGACTACAATAACCACGCTGCGTCCCGATGCTGCAGGAGGAGCCGGGGCATTCCCAACAGCAAAGCCTGAGGGTGCGAAAATAACCCCCAGCATCATCAGCTGAAACAATTCCTACCCAATGTATACTTAAAGGGATTTTTTTTAAGCGATGCTACCTAACATCCATAACAAATTTTATTTTTAAGAGAATCTGACACCAGTGGGCTTCCACAAGAGCTTCTAGTTTGGTATTTATAGTATGGAAAAAATAGCAGTTACAATAAATAAGAAGTGTGCGTACGCACAGGCATTCGGGAAAGATGCTTTGTCTTGCTCTTTAAGTCAAGACGTATGTAAAGACAAAAAAGAGCAGAAACGAGAAGAGGAAGATGCAGACGGAGAGGATCCTGAGAACGGGTGAAACAGCCCGCAACCACCATCAGGCAACGCCCCGGCTGCCGCTGTGTCTGCTGTAGTTTCTCGAGGGGTACCGAGGGCGCTGGCAGAGGGCTGTGACGGGCGGCTCACGGGGTCCGCGTGGCCCCGGACAGGGAGACCAGCAAACCTCTGCCACGGGGCAGACACAGGGCTCAGTCCCCGCATGGACCCTGGAGCCCAGTGCCCCAGTCAGAACCGACATCCCTGTCAAACCAGGCAGGACGCACGCCCTTATTATAAGACTTTCTCCCCCCACCTCTACCTTCCCTTTTTTCCAATTATCCATTTCTTTCCAAGCATTTCACATCATGTTTTTGTTTGCAAAAGGCTCTCAGCCTCCGGACAGTGACTCAACGTTCCCCAGCTGGGCTGAGACAGGCTTTTCTGACTTTGGGAAGCACGGCCACGGGAGAACTGCTGAAATCGTGATTTCCTGCAGAACAGCCTGTACAGGGGGCAGGCGTCCAACAGCTCCGCTCGCATCCCGGAGCGCTCCTGGGGAGCGTGCTCTCTGCCAGGCAGCAGCATCCCGGCTCGTCCCCAGAAGCGACAGAGACACGGGCAGCGCTGGCACCAAACCCTGCCCTGGCCAGGGCCACCAGCCAAGAGGGTTTCTGCAGGCGCACCCAGCCACTTCCCAAGGCTTTTCCCAGAACAAGCCAGAGTGGCAGATGATGCAATCTTTTGGGAACCTGAAATCGTTTAAAACAAAAACATGCAATAGGGACTCCTGAGGCGCGGGATAGAGCCAGGCATTTGCAGAGGGGTTCCACGTGTCCTCTGCCCACCAAAAGAGGTCTAAGGCAGCCTGTGCCACGGTGCCCAAAGAACAATGCTCAGGGGAACAAAAGCCTGGGCTGGACTCGCCCTACTTTAGTTCAAAAGCCCCAGTAACCCCCGTGGGGGGACTTGCACAGAAGCACAAAGCGAAGGTCACCACCCAGACTTTTATTCCAGCAGGGAGCCAGCCCACCAGCTCTCCAGCGACTGACACGGGACCAGGGAACAGACAAGAAGTGATTTGTTGAGTGTTAATGAAAAAGTACCGTTTCCTATTTTACAAAGGCACCGGCAATAACGACTACATTTGCCCTGTCTTTTGCTCTAACCCGGTTCTTTCTCAGAAGGCACTAAGTCTACAACCAAAGGAGATTTTGGGAAGTAGTGGGTTCTGTTTTCAAACCTTCAGCAATCAGAATTCCGAATCCGTAAAGGCTCCCCGCTGGCTTCTGCTGGCCCTGCACCACAGCTGCCTCACGCGGGGCTGGGGGAGGGCTGCCTGGCTGCTCCCGGGGGCCAGAGCTGAAGATTGCATCAGTTTTATCACACAATCTTTCATTTTGGCAATTTTGAGTTTCAGGGAGAAGCGACAGGATTTATATCCAAAACAGCTCAGCTGACAGCAAACGTCCCTCATCTGAAGGATGGAAAGAGAAGAAGCTTTTTTATGATTCATGGGATCTGTTCCACCTACACACGCAAAAAACCACACTCCACAAACCGTGGCGCCCGTCCAGTTCTTTCTGAGCTGCGTCCTCCTTGAGTCCAGACTTCCTTGTGCTGTTCCTGCTTCCCAGTGCCTCCTCAGATCCTTTCTAAAGCAGCTGGGACGGATAAAAGAAATTCTCTGTGACCCAACAAGCTGCGCTCAGGGAAAAAACAACCACCAGAAGCCCTGTCCGTGTGGGAGCTGGGTTCTCACGAGGCAGCCTCGCAGTGCTGGCCGAACCCCTGAAGGGCTTGTCGTGTAACGCGAGGCACCGCAAGGACACGGCCAGAAGGGCTGGAGCTTGTCTTTCTGGCAGGGCAGCGCACAGGTGGGAACTGCCTTCCCGTGGAATAAGCGGTAAATTGTAAACACCAACCCTTGTTCCCTTGTGATTCACTTCTTTACCGAGCGAGAACACCCTCTGAACTGCCCGTGGGATCACCCTGAGCCGGTGCCCGTGCTCCTCCGCACCGCTTCCCAGCCCGGAGCAGCTCCAGGAAGGGATTAGCAGCCTGTTTGCACAGAGGTCTACACACACCACAATCCCGTGACCTTTCTGCTGTTGGCAACCACCCTTCTCCAAACAGGCAGTGCTGTCAGGAAGCAGCAAGCACAGCGCTGGAAGTGACAGTGTGATCATTGAGGACAGGCTGCAAGGCAGGAGGGTGCTCTCATCATCACAGCTCTTTGCAAACTGGGGAGCTATCAAGGCCAACAGAGAACATACCCAGCTGTCCCAGGGTCGGTTCACCAAACAGTTTCATCCCGGGAAGCACCATTTCTAGCCATGGGCTGAGGGCAAGGCTGGATCACACCCCTGGCATCAGCAGCAGTGGCTCTGGAGCAAGAAAGCCACGTCCCGAGAGCTGCAACAGCGCACCCAGAGCCACCAGCCCCGACACGCTGGACGGCTGCCACCTGGACACTCTCCACCACAAACGTCTGCCACTCAATCATCTCAGTCTGCTTACTGCAAAGGGATGTGTAAAGCTATGGAGGAAAAAAAAACCATGAGTATCCCCACGGTAAGCTGCAAACCAGCACGGACTACTCAGGAAATTAGTGCTGACTCTGCGCATACCGCCTCCCCAGCGCTGGGCAACCACCGCCCCCCGGCCACCTCCCAGAAGGTGCTCCCAGGGAGAGCTCCTCAGGTTTGTTCCAAGGTCCAGCAGACCCTCACAAGCTCATCAAGACAAGCACAGGGTCATCAGAGAAGAGAATTTCCAAAATTCCCAAGAACTCATGGGGTTTGTGTGGTTTTTCTGGTTTGTTGGGGTTTTTTCCAAACACAAGGCACCAGGTCATGCTCCTACACTTGCTCCTCAGAGCGCATGATGTTGTGGTGGGATGAGACTACAGGTATCACCAAGCCTGGAGGAAGCTGCCGGCAGAAACTCCAGTCACCTCAGCAGCGGGGAAACACACACTTGATTTACACCATCACAAGGCAAAGAGTCTCTTAGGAAGACAAGGGAGCACAAAGCAGACCTGACACCACGATAACCACCTTCCAAACCAGTGTTCTACGACACAAGCCCAGATCTGCTGGGACCACCCACTCCCGGGAACCACCAGCACT
>VZRU01020311.1:0-16183 GCA_013398155.1 Pedionomus torquatus | reverse complement strand
CCTTTCTCTTCCTTTTCTTTGTTTGCTTTGGCTCCCCTTGGCTGAAGGGTCCCACTGTGAGACACTTTTTGGGGACAATTTGTCTTTTCTCCCTCTATGGGGCAGGCAAATAGACATCATGCAAGAACTTCTCCACAGAGGAACTCAGAAGATGGTGCTGGGAAAAAGATCGAGATTTGGGATGTGTTTTCAGTACAGACAAATTGTTCTGCTTTACTCTATTTTTTTTTTTTCTTTCTCTTTTTTTCTTTGCTTTGGTTCCCTTTGGCAGAAAGGTCTCACCAAGGCAGACCTGGTGGGGACCATCTGTCTCCCCTCCCTCTATGAGGCAGGCAGAGACAGACATCAAGCAAAAACTTCTCTACTGTTGAGCCTCTGTTATACACCAGGGTTACAGGAACTGGTGTCCCCCACCTGGTGTGATTTTGTTTCCCTCTTCTACCTCATTAAAGTTCTGCTGCATTCAAGCCCGACCTCTTTGTGCTCCTTCCCATACATAGATGTTCCCAAAGCTTCTAAAGGAATGACATGTTGCTCTGCTGGAAGGGGCTAAAGGGTCAAGCGGAGTCTTCTCCATTTACAAAGGTGTCAGAGGTTGAGAGATACCCTGCAGTGGCTCCTCTTTTGAATACCATCCTTTAGAGCTGAGGAAGACATTGCAGGTTTCTCTGCTGCCAGTGTCCAACAGGCCTTGCCTTGCTTTGTCTCTGTCCACAAACACCCACAAAGGCAGGAGTGGGCATCAGCCCCATGAGCTCTTGAGGAAGGGTGTTCCTCTTGGTATGGCTGATGCTGCTATAGGAGGTCCCTTCTGATCAGTGGAAATGTCTCTTGGTGGCCATTACAGTCCCATATCCTATTTCCTGCATGAAAATCCAAATATCTGGACAAAAGTATTTAAGTGGAAGGGTGAAAATCTCTATGCCCGTGTCCTCAATCAAGACAGAATTATGTCTGATGAAGTCTAGGTCAAAATAACTGAAAAGAAAAAGCATCTTCTCTAGTGTCTTCCTTCCAAATGTGCTGCAGAGCTTCCGCCAGCCAGGGGACAAAGCCATCTCCTTTTAGAGCTGTGTGGCCCAGCTGTGCTTCTCCCAGTATTTCTCACATCTTGTGGCCACTGCTTGGCTCTCTGCAACCCACTGCAGTACAGGACCATCACACATTGGCTCTGTGTGTGTCTGGCTGTTGGCCAGAGACAAGAAAAACTGAGTTCTTGGGGAGGATGGATGTGCCTGTGGTTATTAATAGTGGTTACCATGAACAAATCTCTAATATATAAGTGCAATGGCTCATGTATGTGCTGTTTGTGTTTTACCAGACAGTGGAGCTTCCAATAAGAACGTGCCTTCATTTAGTCTGATATGGGAATATTTAAGGCCATGGCTGCATAAATTGATTTCGTAATTGGAATGGACAGAAAACATTCAATCACAGGATCTTGTCCTGCAGGTCCCTGGGTGTACAGGAAAAGCAGGTGACTTTGGCCTTTCCTTTGCTGATACCAAACCAAGCCATAAAAGTTGGAGCTCTGATATGTCCATATTGATTGGAAGGTGTCTCTCTCCTTCTCTGTGACTTGTCCTTGCTGGGTGACAGTCACTTGTCCCATGGTGCCTGGAAGAACGCAAAGGTCAGCAGTGCTACAGGAAACGACTCTGGGAAGCATATCTGGAGTGGATTGAAAACCAAGGCAGAGAAGGCTCCCTGCATATGTCTGCAAGAATATCCTGCAGCATGGAGACAACCAGGTGGAGAGGAGTTATGGGAAGCAGCCTGGAACTCTCAACCCAGCGTGTACTTTGAGAAGAGCTGTGTTGTGTCCCTACTTCTCCCTGCTGCACAGGGAGAGTCTTTCCCTACGGCAGAGCCCCAGGAAACAGCCAGTCATGCCTGACCTTCATGTGCTGGGGCCAGCAACCCTCCAGCATAGTGAGGTGTCCATGGGTCTATAGCAAAGACATTAACCTCCTTCCCCATTCCTGTCATCTCCCAAGACTCCAAGCTCCCTTAGTTCCCCTTAATGCTAAGCTGACGGGTAGTAAGAGGGATCCCTGGCTATGTTGACAGCTAGGAAAAAACTGAAAGTTACAGCAGACGTGCCAGCTAGCAGGCAGAATGAGACACCCTAGTAATGTCAGTGGGATCAGAACTTAAGTCCCTGTAATGGGGTTGACAGATTGTACTGCTTTGCCTTGGAAAGGGAGAGATAAGAGAGTGAAAGAGAGCTGAGATCTCCTATGGTGATATCAAGTGGATCAGGGGAGGCAGAGAGAAACCACAGATGTGAGCCAATATTTCCCAGCATGTTCTTGGAATTGAAGAATAGTTCTCTGCATGATCCTGATAAGGCTGGCAAGGGTTTCCTGGGAAGAAGAAGAAGTATGCACAGATAAAAGCCAGGACTTACCCAGCCATTGCCCCAAGAAGGCCGTGAAGATGAGATATCCAAGCTGCATGTCAAGACCAACCTGGTGGCTTGTCANGAAGAAGCGTGGTAGAGCAGTGATCTGTTCTTCCTGGGTCTGAAATGCTCCTTCTGGGTTTCCCCCTCCTCCAGCACCATCTGTGGCTCTCTCAGCCAGTGCCATTCTCAACATTTTCCCATTAAGGAGCCCTGGGGGCCCCTGTGGTGGGAAGGGGCTGTTCCCAGTCATCTCACAGGGGAATCCTCTCATCACCTCACCAGTTTGAATTCCCATTTGGGAGGTCAGGCATTTCTTTCCCAGTGAGGTTTCATATCTTCCCCTGGGGTCCTCAGTTCCCTGGGGACACTGTATTTCTTCTACAAACAGAAGCCTCTTCTGTTTCTCTCACTTCTCCCTTTTCTTTCCTCAGCTCCCTGGGAACAACAACTCTCTCCCAAATCCCCCTGTTAAGGAAAGGATCCCATCTGTGCAGCAGCCCAGGAGTTCTGGCTGTGTCCTCTTCTGTTGGGGCAACTCACCTTGTGAGAAAGGAACTTGGTTCCACACAGAATCACAGAACCACAGAAAGATATGGGGTTGGAAGGGGCCTCTGGAGATCATCTAGTGCAATCCTCTTGCCAGAGCATGGACACCTGGACCAGGTTGCACAGGAATGTGTCCAGATGGATTTTTAATTTCTCCAGAGATAGAGATTATAACACCTCTTTGGGCAGCCTGGTTCAGGGCTCTGCCACCCTCAAAGTGAAGAGTCCCTCCTCATGTTTAGATGGAAATTCTTAGGTTTAAGTTTGTGCCTTTCATCTCTTTTCCTGTCACTGGGCACCATAAGACTGGCCCCATCCTTCTGATTCCCATGCCTTAAGTATTTATAGGTGTTGATCAGATCACCCCCTCAGTCTTCTTTAAGTTTAAAAAGACTAAGAAGACCCAAGTGCCTTGACCTTTCCTCCTAATAAGATGTTCTAGTCCCCTAATGATCTACGTAGCCCTTTGCCGTAACCTCTCCAGCAGTTCCCTGTCCTTCTTGAACTAGGGAGCCCAGAACTGGACACACTGCTCCAGACAGGGCCTCACCAAGGTAGCACAGAGAGGGAGGATGACCTCCCTCAACCTCCTGGCTACTCTTTTCTTGCACCCCAGTCTTGGCCACAAGGGGACATTGCTGTCTCATGAGCAACTTGTTGTCCACCAGGACTCCCAGGTCTTTTTCCACAGAGCCACTCTCCAGCAGGTCACCCCCAACCTGTAACCCCATGCATGGGGTTATTCCTCTCCATCTTCAGCTTCCTACACTAGCTCTTGTTGAACTTCATTAGATTCCTCTTGGCCTAACTCTCCAATTTGTCCAGGTCTCACTGTACTACGACACAGCCTTCTGCTGTGTCAGCCACCCCTCCCAGTTTTGTGTCATCAGCAAACTTGCAGAGGGCACACTCTGTCCCCTCAACCAGGGCATTTATGAATATATTGAACAAGACTGGACCCAGTACTCAGCCCTGGGGAACACCATGAGCTATGGACCTCCAACTAGACGCTGTACCACAACCCTCTGATCTCAGTCTTTCAGCCAGTTTTCAATCCACCTCACTATCCATTCATCTCACCCAGGCTTCCTAAGCTTACCTATGAGGATGCTGTGGAAGACTGAACTTGATGTAGGCAACATCCACTGTCCTCCCCTCATCCAGTCATGCCATCACAGAAGGTTATCATGTTAGTCAGACTCGATTTCCCCTTGGAGAATCCGTATTGACTACATCTGATAGCTTTCTTTTCCTCCAGATGCTTTGAGATGATGCACAGAATGAGCTCTTCCATCATCTTTCCAGGGATGGAGGTGAGGCTGACCAGTATGTAGTTTCCCATGTTCTCCTTCTTGCTCTGTTTAAAGACTGGAGTAACACCAGCTTTCCTCCAGTCCTCGGGAACCAGTCTGTTCTCCAGGCCCTTTCTAAGATGATGGAGAGTGACCCAGCAATGACTTCTGTCAACCCCCTCAGCACTCATGGGTAGATCCCATCAGGACCCATGGACTTGTGGGTGTTCAGGATCGTCTTAACTGATCTTCCTCAACTAAGGGGAAGTATTCCTTCATCCAGACTTTCTCTGTTCCTTCCAAAGTANTTCCTCTTGGCCTAACTCTCCAATTTGTCCAGGTCTCACTGTACTACGACACAGCCTTCTGCTGTGTCAGCCACCCCTCCCAGTTTTGTGTCATCAGCAAACTTGCAGAGGGCACACTCTGTCCCCTCAACCAGGGCATTTATGAATATATTGAACAAGACTGGACCCAGTACTCAGCCCTGGGGAACACCATGAGCTATGGACCTCCAACTAGACGCTGTACCACAACCCTCTGATNCAGAGCCTTAACCCATGGGATTTCTCCAAGCACTTTCTAGATGAGGTCAAATTTAGCCCTCCTGAAATCCAAGGTTGCAATGCACATACAACAAGGTTGTTCTGCACATACAAAACAATGATCCTGAACTCTATCTTGTCATGATTACTACAACCAAGGCTTCCCCAACCATNAAGCTTACCTATGAGGATGCTGTGGAAGACTGAACTTGATGTAGGCAACATCCACTGTCCTCCCCTCATCCAGTCATGCCATCACAGAAGGTTATCATGTTAGTCAGACTCGATTTCCCCTTGGAGAATCCGTATTGACTACATCTGATAGCTTTCTTTTCCTCCAGATGCTTTGAGATGATGCACAGAATGAGCTCTTCCATCATCTTTCCAGGGATGGAGGTGAGGCTGACCAGTATGTAGTTTCCCATGTTCTCCTTCTTGCTCTGTTTAAAGACTGGAGTAACACCAGCTTTCCTCCAGTCCTCGGGAACCAGTCTGTTCTCCAGGCCCTTTCTNCTCCACCAGTCCCTCTTTGTTTGTCAGAACTACGTCCAGTACACCTCTCCTTGTTGGGTCCTCAACCACCTGAGCCAAAAATCAGCTGTCTGTACAAGACCTCATTAGCTTCCCCATCCTGATCAGATGGCCTGTAATAAACACCTACAACAGAGTCTCCAGTGTTGGCCTGTCCCTTAATCCCTACCAACAGGCACACAACTCTCTCTTCATCTGACCCCAGGGAGAGTTTGATACATTCCAGTTGCTGTCTCACATAAAGAGCAACTCCATCACTTCATCCTGCTGGTCTGCCTTTCCTAAAAATGACATAGCCATCCATGATAGTGTTCCAGTCATGTGAGGCATCCCACCATGTCTCAGTAACTGCAATGAGATCATGGCTCTGTGACAGCATGCAGACCTCCAGTTCTTCCTGTTTATTCCCCACACTGCATTCATTGGTGTATAAGCATTTCAGTGAGGGAGTTGTACATATAGTTTTCACCCTTCAGGGGTGGGAGGCATTCTGGCTTTCAAAAATACTAGCCTGCTGCCCCACAAGTGCTGAGTTACTAAACCCAAGCACCTCTCTGTAAAGCCCAGTTAGATCCCCACCCCTCTTTGAAGCTTTAAACGAGATATCTCAATGAGCCCTGATAACTCTTCTCTTAGAACCTTCTTTCCCCTGAGAGATAAGTTTTTCCCATCCATTACCAGCCAGCCTGGTGTCTTGTAAATCAAGCCATGGTCAAAGTACCCATAGTCCTGCTGGTAGCACCAGGCTCAGAGCCAGGCATTGATCTGCTGGCTCTTCCCATTGACACCTCCATCCTTCCCCAAAACTGGAGGGATAGAGGAGAATACAACCTGTGCTCCTGATCCCTTGACCAGCCAACCAAAGGTCATGAAATCTCTCTTCATTGCCCTTGAACTTCTTTTGCCTACTTCACCACTGCCTACCTGGAAGACAAAAAGGGGGTAATAATCAGACAGCTGTACTAGGGAAGGAAACTTCTTCTTTACATGATTAAACCAGGGCCCCAGGGAGGCTGCACCCTTCCCAATTTAGAGGGTCTGGTCTGCATATTGGGTCTTCTGCTGCCTTCAGTAGTAAATTGGCTATGACATGACCCATCTTTTGTTCTTTCCTGCAGATGTTTCAGTGGGGGGGGTGATCTGACTAGATCTTGATGACACCTCTTATGGATGAAATGGAAATGTTTTCTGGATTGTGCATGGCATGGGATCCATAGGACAAGTAGCAGAAACAGGGATAGGGAGAGATTATGGCAATTTTGCTCGGAGCAAGCGCTGGAGGACAGACGGAGACAAGGATAAATGTGGCAAATCCCATGTGACCATGTGTCTGATCCAAGAGCGGGCCTGGCTGTGCCTGTTGCTCTGTCTTGTTAGCCCATCTGCCACTACTTCCCTGGAAACACAGGTATCAAGTCCAGCTGGGGACAGACAGGGAGCAGGGCTGATCCCTCAGTCTGTGACTCAGAAGCTACTGACCATGGACTTTGACCAGTTCTGTCAGCAACTCAAGCCACTCAAGGCCTTCCCAGAGGCCTCCTGCCATCTCACTCACCTCCGACCTCCAGCGCCTCAGGGCAACTCAGCAAAGCTNTCTGATAGCTTTCTTTTCCTCCAGATGCTTTGAGATGATGCACAGAATGAGCTCTTCCATCATCTTTCCAGGGATGGAGGTGAGGCTGACCAGTATGTAGTTTCCCATGTTCTCCTTCTTGCTCTGTTTAAAGACTGGAGTAACACCAGCTTTCCTCCAGTCCTCGGGAACCAGTCTGTTCTCCAGGCCCTTTCTAAGATGATGGAGAGTGACCCAGCAATGACTTCTGTCAACCCCCTCAGCACTCATGGGTAGATCCCATCAGGACCCATGGACTTGTGGGTGTTCAGGATCGTCTTAACTGATCTTCCTCAACTAAGGGGAAGTATTCCTTCATCCAGACTTTCTCTGTTCCTTCCAAAGTATGGGACTCCCAAGGGCTGGCCTGAGCAGTAAACACTGAAACAAATAAGGCATTCAGCCTTATGTGAAAGCAATATTTGAATATCAATCAGCTCTCTTGAGACTCACTACCTTCCAGAGCCTTAACCCATGGGATTTCTCCAAGCACTTTCTAGATGAGGTCAAATTTAGCCCTCCTGAAATCCAAGGTTGCAATGCACATACAACAAGGTTGTTCTGCACATACAAAACAATGATCCTGAACTCTATCTTGTCATGATTACTACAACCAAGGCTTCCCCAACCATATGTTCTCCACCAGTCCCTCTTTGTTTGTCAGAACTACGTCCAGTACACCTCTCCTTGTTGGGTCCTCAACCACCTGAGCCAAAAATCAGCTGTCTGTACAAGACCTCATTAGCTTCCCCATCCTGATCAGATGGCCTGTAATAAACACCTACAACAGAGTCTCCAGTGTTGGCCTGTCCCTTAATCCCTACCAACAGGCACACAACTCTCTCTTCATCTGACCCCAGGGAGAGTTTGATACATTCCAGTTGCTGTCTCACATAAAGAGCAACTCCATCACTTCATCCTGCTGGTCTGCCTTTCCTAAAAATGACATAGCCATCCATGATAGTGTTCCAGTCATGTGAGGCATCCCACCATGTCTCAGTAACTGCAATGAGATCATGGCTCTGTGACAGCATGCAGACCTCCAGTTCTTCCTGTTTATTCCCCACACTGCATTCATTGGTGTATAAGCATTTCAGAGAGGGAGTTGTACATATAGTTTTCACCCTTCAGGGGTGGGAGGCATTCTGGCTTTCAAAAATACTAGCCTGCTGCCCCACAAGTGCTGAGTTACTAAACCCAAGCACCTCTCTGTAAAGCCCAGTTAGATCCCCACCCCTCTTTGAAGCTTTAAACGAGATATCTCAATGAGCCCTGATAACTCTTCTCTTAGAACCTTCTTTCCCCTGAGAGATAAGTTTTTCCCATCCATTACCAGCCAGCCTGGTGTCTTGTAAATCAAGCCATGGTCAAAGTACCCATAGTCCTGCTGGTAGCACCAGGCTCAGAGCCAGGCATTGATCTGCTGGCTCTTCCCATTGACACCTCCATCCTTCCCCAAAACTGGAGGGATAGAGGAGAATACAACCTGTGCTCCTGATCCCTTGACCAGCCAACCAAAGGTCATGAAATCTCTCTTCATTGCCCTTGAACTTCTTTTGCCTACTTCACCACTGCCTACCTGGAAGACAAAAAGGGGGTAATAATCAGACAGCTGTACTAGGGAAGGAAACTTCTTCTTTACATGATTAAACCAGGGCCCCAGGGAGGCTGCACCCTTCCCAATTTAGAGGGTCTGGTCTGCATATTGGGTCTTCTGCTGCCTTCAGTAGTAAATTGGCTATGACATGACCCATCTTTTGTTCTTTCCTGCAGATGTTTCAGTGGGGGGGGTGATCTGACTAGATCTTGATGACACCTCTTATGGATGAAATGGAAATGTTTTCTGGATTGTGCATGGCATGGGATCCATAGGACAAGTAGCAGAAACAGGGATAGGGAGAGATTATGGCAATTTTGCTCGGAGCAAGCGCTGGAGGACAGACGGAGACAAGGATAAATGTGGCAAATCCCATGTGACCATGTGTCTGATCCAAGAGCGGGCCTGGCTGTGCCTGTTGCTCTGTCTTGTTAGCCCATCTGCCACTACTTCCCTGGAAACACAGGTATCAAGTCCAGCTGGGGACAGACAGGGAGCAGGGCTGATCCCTCAGTCTGTGACTCAGAAGCTACTGACCATGGACTTTGACCAGTTCTGTCAGCAACTCAAGCCACTCAAGGCCTTCCCAGAGGCCTCCTGCCATCTCACTCACCTCCAAACTCCAGCGCCTCAGGGCAACTCAGCAAAGCTCCCTCTGACTCCCTCCTCCAGGAGGAACCTGGCATCCCTTGAGGCTGCGCTCCGTGTGCCCAGTGCAAGCGTTTCCCCGGTCTCCTGGGCCTCAATTCCAAAGGTGCTGAATCCTGTCAAAGAGGCTGGTGGTGTCACCACGGAGCCCCGGTGGGGAGCGCTTGAAGGTGCCCGAGACCTCGACAGCCCCTTCTGCTGCCGCTCTGGAGCTTGAACTCCTGACTGCATGGGAATCCGGAGCTGAACACCCGGGGCTTCCGGAGGCGGGAGCTGTGGTGGCTGCAGGGTCCCGGTGCCAGGTTCGGTGTCTCGGGGGAAGCGCCACGGGGCAGAGCGGCCCCGGCGGGCGGAGCGGCAGCGCCCCCTGTCGGGCCCGCCCGGGGCTGTCCCCCCGCCCCCGACACACACGCCCGGCCCCGCCCGCGGCGGTTCCTGCCCGGCCGCAGCCCCGGCTCCTCTCCCCGTGTCTCCCAGGGCGCAGTAATACACCGCCGTGTCCCCGCGCCGGGGCCGGGAGAGCCACAGGGCGCTGGACCGGCGGTCTGCCGCCACCCGCAGCCGCCCCGGAGGGACTCGCACTGCTTTATCTCCAGTGAAACCGGTGACAATGTGATGTGGTGCCCGGTCTGGAAGCTGACGGTACCACTGAATATTCGTGTTCTCCTGAACGTTGGGGTGTGAGCAGTTGATGCTGATGGCGGTGCCCTCGGTGGTCTCTGCCCACGGCTCCTGCTGCACCTGGCCACTGCCGAGGAAGGAGAAAGAAATGTCAAAAATCAGACTGATGGCTTTTCCCCCCAGGAAATCATTAGAAAAAGTGGCAGAGAGACAGAGCAAGACCAGAAGAAATCGGGACAAATTACCGTCAACAAGATTGGACTGTGATCCTGGTGTAGGTGTGGAGGGAGGGGAGCAGTCTGTGAGGGAATTTGGAAATGATGCATGGAGAGACAGAATGAGAGTTGAACGCCTGAACAGATGGATGAACGATGAGAGGCAGAAGGGACAGGAAAGCTGAGTGTCTTACAGGTAAGGATGCAGGCCTGAATTCAGAAGATGACTCAATGGTGAATGCACAGAGGGATGTGTGGATGTATGGAGT
The DNA here is from genome assembly GCA_013398155.1 of Pedionomus torquatus. Classification (NCBI taxonomy): domain Eukaryota; kingdom Metazoa; phylum Chordata; class Aves; order Charadriiformes; family Pedionomidae; genus Pedionomus; species Pedionomus torquatus. Next base: position 5,900 of record VZRU01020311.1, on the reverse strand, counting down.
AACAACATGATGCGGAAAGAAAACTTAAGCCTACAGTTATGAGAGAAGCAGAGGACGAGAAGAGAGAGTGTTCTCTGAGTAGAAAAAGGCGTGAAGGATGCTAGATGCATGGAGAGATTGGACAAAAGATGGGTGAGTGAAGAGAGGAAGAATAGACAAAGAGGGGTTGTTACAGGTAAGGAGAAATAACAATACTCAGGGTTATAAGAACTGGCTAATGCACAAGAGATGTCACATGAAAAATGAGCAAGCAGGCTGGTATGTAAAGAGCTGGTGATCAAACACGGCAAATAGGAAGACAGTTTGGAAAAGGGGACGAGTGATGGCAGAGAGGCAGGAGGGGGGAAGACCTGTTGAAGAAGGAGAGGGAAGAGTCGGTGCTGGGGTCCCCAGGGAAGAGCCCGGGCACAGCCCCAGCCCCCATCCACCGCCGCCATCCCCACGCACCCAGGAGCAGCGCGGCCAGCCCCGCCAGCCCTGCGCCCCGCCACCGCCGCATCCCGCCGCCAGCCCCGGCTCTCTGCTCCGGCCGCCGCGCCTCCTCTCCGCCGCCTCCTCTCCTCTCCGCCGCCGCCAGCTCCGCCCCGGGGCTCAGCCCTGCGCCGGCGCCGCTCCGGGGCTCGTCCGGCCTGAGAGTGCTTGGTGGCTCCGCACGGACACCGCTTGGGGCAAATGGGAGAGGGACCCTCCCCGTCCTCCTCCAGCAAGAAGAAGCCTGCACAGCTCCAGCTGCAGCCCGCCACAGCAGCAGGACATGCACCAGCTTCCCAGAGCTGTCTCTGAGCTCAGGGACTGAAACCAGCAGCCACGGATTTCCTGCGGGTGGGAGTGAGGAGGCCAAGAACCTGTATTCAGCTGCCACTCTGCAGTCCCAGAACAATGCCCAAAAGTGTGCTGTTGTAGAGGGAGAGTGAGGACAAATGTACTGTTGGGGGTAGAACCAGGAATGGGTGTTTTGGTACCACAGAGTCAAGATGCGGGTAAGAAGGGACCTCTGGAGGTCATCTAGATCTCCCTGCTACTTGGAACTGCTCCCTTTAGATGAAATAGCCCAAAGTCACACTCAGTTCAGCCTTGAACACCTCACTGGAGACTGGACAGCCTTGCTGGGAAACACATTCGTTTTCACATAATTTATTTTTGCCTGTTGCTGAACTAGACTCCCCATGCTCCCCATGCTCTTCCTTGCCTCTGCTCCTGTTCCAAAGCAATTCTAGAATCCAAGACACCTTCTCTGTTACTTTGGAACAAGAAGTTCCTGGACCTGCTGGGAACAATTTAGCTAACAGGAAGGAATGTCCCACCTTTTCCCCATGCTTGGGTGTCATCCCATACCCACGGGAAGTATGAACCTTCTTACTGTTCACAGTGTTCATGAAAACATTGGAGTGTTGATCTTACTGCCAATCCCTGAAAGACCCCTCTTGTACATGTCTGCCAGTTGGGCTGTGCAATGTTGGTCATAACTCTTTGTGCCTGCCAATTTCCACCCTCCTGATCAGCCTCTTACTGAGCCCATTCATCTCCAATTTGGTGATAAAGATAGTATGAGAGAGGCTCACAAAAATCTTACGATATGCTACCTACACACATCTCTTGCCCTTTTCTCATCCATGTTACCCATTACCTCATCGGAAAGCAACATGATTTGCTCTCAGATACACTGGAGCCTCAGCTCAGAAGCAGCTCCACAGAGAGGTGAATCAACCCTGACTGAGCTCTCCTGTCTGAGCACACACCTGGAAAGGCAACAAGTCACCATTGGGGTGAGCTGAGGAGGGAGAGAAAGAAATGGAAACGGCACACTGTCATATACAGTAATTCTTTGGTTTCCAGATGAGAATGGCTGGAATGTCTTCCTAAGAACAGCACTTTAAACAGTGCAACAGACTGACCCAGGATGATGTCACTTGACTGCTCTGGACTCATCCAGCACTTGAGCTTACTCTTCTGTCCCCACCGCTGCATTCCTGGCCTGGAAATCGCAGTGCTTTTCATCCCAGTGCTCAGAAGAAGCCTTCAAAGGGAAATGGTCATGGCACAAACCTGGAAATGAAAAGGCAGCAGTGCTGGAAACCAAAGCACAGCCCATATCATTAGCTGCAATGGTTTGCATTCAAGATGAGCTTCTCAGAAAATTGTTACCTCTGCAAAGGGCTTCTCTTGTCCTGTGGCAATGAAGGGCATGTGTGAAATGCAGCCTGACTCGCTCTCTCGTCCACTTGTCTTGCCTCTATCTCCTTTGGAAACAGGCAAGTCTGAAGCCCTTTCTCCTCATCTCCAAAGTGAGATATATCCTTGATAGACATCCCAGCTGATACTGGCTATGACCTGTGCTGGCACTTGGAGCATCTTGTCATGGGAGAGAGAAGTGGAGAGAAGGTCTGCTGAGAGAGAGGCTGACACCTGTCTGTGGTAGGTTTTGGTTTATGAATTACAGGAGAATCTCTCTGAGTCAGGCTGCTCTCTCTCGGACACTGAAGAGATTGGAGCTTCTGGCCCAGTTTCCAACTCCCCACTTAGTAGTGGCCTTGGGTCTTTGTGACAGGGTAACCAGGCTGCTCCTCACCTATCTTTCTGCTCTTTTCCCTTCCCAGGTGCTCGTCCAGCCCAGAGACATGTCCTGCTATGATCAATGCCAGTCCTGCTGGGCCTGAGACCTGACCCCACTGGCCAACAGCTTCAACAAACCCTGTGTCAGGCAGCGCCAGAACTCCACTGTCATCATTGAACCTCCTGCTGTGGTGGTGACTCTGCCTGGCCCCATCCTCAGCTCCTTCCCACAGAGCACCATTGTGGAATCCTCAGCCTCTACTGCTGTTGGCAGAGCCCCAGCTGTGATAGAGTCACCATCACCTCTGGGTGCTGTGAGAGCCTCCCCTGACATGGTGTCCCCTATGCATCTTTTGACACCCCTGCTCTTCAGTTTATGGTAGACCTCCCACTCCATACCTACTTTACACTCCTCCTTCCCCCTTTAGTGGGCATTTGCAAAGACAGTATCTCCTCACCTTGCCAAACACATTCCACTTCCGACCAATGGTCCTCACTTTTACAGTTGGGCCCTCTGTGGACAGAAGCCAAACTTGCTGAGGGCTGCTGCATCCTGCCATGCATGCAGCCCAAATGAGCTCTTGAGCCAGAGGGATTCTCTCTGGCTCCTGTGCACCTCAGTCTTAGTAAATGTAGGTAATTAAGGAGTTGTGCGTGACATGGATCAAGATCTCTTCATGGAATATATCCTTCCTGCTCTGTGCAACCAGCTCAGATTCCAAAGGCATTCATGTAGAGACTCTTTTAGCCCAAACTCACTGACCTGGAGGGAAGGACTTCACAGAGCCATCTTTGTTATCATCATAACTCAAATATACATAGAAGAATAGAATGGTTTGGGTTGGAATTGACTTTGAAAGACCATGTAGTCCAACCTCCATGCCATGGACAGGGCCATCTCTTACTAGATCAGTTTGCTCAGAGACCTATTCAGCATGACCTTGGACACTTTCAATGATGGGACTTTCACAATGTTACTGGGCAAGCTCTTCCAATGTCCCACCACCCTCATAATAAAAACTATCTTTCCGGTATCTAATTTAAATCGACCCTTCCTTAGTTTAAAATCGCTGCCCCTTGTTGGGTCACTACAGGCCATGGTAAATAAATCATCCTTCTTTATCTTTCCTATAAACCCCCTTTTGAAAATTCTCCTTGGACCACTCACCTTTCCAGGCTGAACAATCTCACCTCTCAGCCTTTCTTCACAGGGGAGGTGTTCCAATGCTCCTATGATTTTTCATGGCCCTCTACCGGACCTACTCTAACAGTCTTCACAGACTCTTCCCACAGCCAGTGAAGAGACATCAGCTCACAGATGGACTTACCCACTCCAGAGCACAAGTCCATGGGAAATGGGATGAATCATTTTTCTGGAGAGACTGATTCTGTAATTAACCAAAGGTGGACTATGAACTCCCGAGCCAGCATAAGTTCACAGCATGGCCCGTCTTACCTGGTCACATCTACATGGCTTGCTTCATGATGTGATCTGAGGTGAACACACAGACTGTCCTACCAGAGATTAAAAGCACCATTATTCCATGGCTGAACCCATTACCCACATCCCTATTATTCAGGGACAGATGGAGAGCAGGGATATGGCTTTTGTGGGGGTGAATGGGATCACACTGGGCATGTTACTCCCATTAACTGCATCTCTGGCTCTCACTGAGTGCAGATCAGTCTTCCCTAAGCCACAATTAACTCTTAGAAACAGAATTTGCAGAAAATGACCCTGTTAAGTCCAAGTCCTGTGCCTTGGACAATGTAGACAGTCTCCTTGGCTGTCTCAAGTCTTCTCCATGAACTCTAGGTGCCCAGAGGTCTAGATTAGTGTGTGCATGTGTATTGTCTAAGCCAGTTTTGAGTGTGAGTGACCTTTACTGGACTCTTCCAGCTCATGAGATGAATCCTCTGCTCACAGTGACATCTTTTGTACCAGAAATGCTTGTGCCTTTCATCCCATCATGCAACAGATGCCTCCACTGGGTATGGCGTAAAGCAGGAAATGGAAAGACAGCATTTCAGGAAGCCAAAACAGAGACCATAGCATTAGCTGGGATGTTTTGCATTCACAGTGAGCTTGTCAGCAAATAATCACCTCTGGAAGGGATGCCTCTGGCAGCCTGGGACAGTTGGGGTCCAAGATAAAAGCCAGTCCAGCTCCTGGCTCTCACATCCACTTCTCTTGCCTTCTGATCCTTTAAAGTCAGGTGAGTGCGAATCTTTTCCTTCTTCTCCACTGTCTCTAAAAGGAGGTTTCACTTCAGCAGATACAGACTTTGTTCTATGCTCACAGGGCTGCTTGTCACAGGAGTGAGAAGTGGGGAGAAGGTTAGACATGGAGGGAGGCTAGGACTATACTTAGGTGGCTTGTGGGCTCAGAGACCAGACATCAGCTGCATAGGAGCTGGTGACTCTTTTTAGGTTCTATCAGGATGAAGCCAATAAGCCCTCATATATCACTGAACAGCCTCCATTTTTTATGTTCTGCATGTTTTTTGGCCCCCTTATGGTAGAGCAACAGGCATGAATGCCCATGTTTTTCATCCTCCCTGCCTTCTCTCCCAGGTGCACCGACACACTCAAGACATGTCCTGCTACGACCAGTGCCAGCCCTGCTGCCAGCCCTGTGGCCCAACTCCACTGGCCAACAGCTGCAACGAGCCCTGTGTCAGGCAGTGCCAGGACTCCACCGTCGTCATCCAGCCCTCCCCCGTGGTGGTGACCCTGCCCGGACCCGTCCTCAGCTCTTTCCCCCAGAACACCGTGGTGGGATCCTCCACCTCTGCTGCTGTGGGCAGCATCCTCAGCTGTGACGGAGTCCCCATCAACTCTGGCGGCTTTGACCTCTCCTGCATTACCAGCCGCTACTGTGGCAACAGATGCCGCCCCTGCTAAAGATGCAAGCAGTGGCCTCGTACACAGACCCCTCGGAACTCACAACATGGTGCTGAACAGAGGATCAAACTGCATGCCGTATTTTAAGAGCAGCTGACCATCTCTGGCTTGCCCTGCAAGGATGGACATGAAGATGCCAACCTGGACTCTGTGAAAACTTGGCCAATGTCTACCCTTCCTGTTTCTGTCTTACTCTCACTCTTTTTGTCTCTTTTTTTCTTTTCCTGTGTTCCCCTTAAAGCCCACTGTAAGGACCCCAGAAACCAGACTAGAAGAACCTGCAGCGTGTCTCGCTTTGCTGGGCACATAAAAAGATGCCCTGTGGGAACTCTGCCACAGCAAAAGGGGAACATGTTGTTTGCTCCTTCTTCACCCCACACTGGGGGCCTCTACTTGTAGTGACCCCATTTATATCTTCAGACTCATTAAAAATTGCTGCAACC
>VZRU01020309.1:0-19870 GCA_013398155.1 Pedionomus torquatus | reverse complement strand
ATATAATATAATATATAATGAATATGAGGTGACTAGATAGACAAGTAGACAGGAATCATTAAAAAACACACCCCACAGCTTCATATATTTAAGGATTGTGAATAACCTCCCATCTTCAAATTGGATATCTTTAATTCAGAGACAGAAAGCCAACAGTGTTATTCAGGGTTAGTTAAGACAATTTCACCAAAAGAGGGGTTGTAAAGTAGGAACTAAGGCTCACTGGAAGCTCACAAGCTAACAGAAAGGTGGATGATCTTCTTGTTAATTATTTATCAGCACCTCAGGAGCTGAAAGAAAAGCAATACCTGTCTGGCTAAAATCTCAACCCAGAGAGACAGGGACTAGATTTCCCAGCTATGTTAGTGTCTCATGATCACAAGCAATATTTTGTCCAAAATGGCAGATATATAAAGCAGGGAAGGGAAGAGTGTAAAGCTACACTTCAACTTAATCTAAACAATGCCAGAAGGAACAAAGGCCTGAATGTTTAAAATCTCAGTTCCAATTCATGTCCAATAAAGGTCAGATTATGAAAGAGTCAACTACTATTCACTTTACTACTATTCAAAAGTCTGTTGAAATTAATATAGCTATTAATGCCACAATAAGAATTATTAAGTGTGGAGAACTTTTCAAAGTGACTTTTGCTTGATTATGCAATAAGGCCACACAAAGTCTAAGAAAATCCAGCTTTGTGATCTCTTGATAGTTGTTCTCAAGTCTAAAAGACTCAATGTTTCACATGGTTTCAAGCTCAGTACAGCTGCCCAGTTAGCTAGGAACATCAATCAGCTAACCATTATTTCATACTTCTTGGCAATGATGTATACAAATGCCCAAAAAGCAAATTATACAGGTTATGGTGATTCTGAATTCATTTATTAAAACTTATTTGCAATCACCTTCCTCCAACCTTAAAGAGAAATTTAAGAAAAGTAGACATTTCTCCCCTCACCACAAAATTGACTAATGCAAAGATACTTCTACAAATATCATGTTCTCTCAAAAAAATAGGGAAAAGAGTTTTGCAGATGCAGTAGCTGTTTAACTGCATCTGATTTGTAGCTTGAATATCACTATACACATGAAATACACATGTAAGATGTGTTGTCTCATTCTCTGTCAAGTACATTCAATGCTAACAGTCAGCTGGCCAAACGTGTGCTTTTTTTTTTCCTAACATATGCCCCAATTACCACTTAGGCTACTATGCAGCAATCTTTTCTATCAATTTGTACAAACAGTCACTAGAGCAGAGCCAGGGCTCAAGTACCTATTTGGTTACATATCTGTCCAGAGCTATCTGTCTAATAAAGTAAAATATACTCAGTCTAACACAGGAAACTCATTTCTCAAACATCCTATGCTTTGATAACCAAGAAAAATTACAAAACACACAACAATTCTGTTACGCCAAGGAAACTGCCTTTGCTTCCCTTTTTATTTGCAGAATAACCATCACTGGAAACTCCCGTGATGAAAGAGATCCTAGGTAAAAAAAAAAGGACTATAAGATTCAGTAATGCAACTTGTGGGTCAGGTTGTTTGTAGTGCAAATAGGGCATATTTGGAACTCCAAAACTCAATTTATTTATCCCAAGACTCCTGGAACTTCTCATTCACCCTTAGCAGCTTCTAGCACTGTCTGTAAAGTGACCCCGTGGCCTCCTCTTGTTTGAATAGCCACACTTCTGCTTTTTTTTTTTTCTTAGCAAATAAGAAAGACTTTATACTTACTGAATTCCCATAGGGTATATCATAAAGGGAAACTATGTCTGAAAGTCTTCAGCAAAACCTACAAGTCATACCTTAACTACCAGGGTTGTGCCTCTTATCTGTTGCTGTTATGACCCTAAACACAAATTCTACAACAGAAATGAAGAAGCAGTTATCTACTGCCCCTCAACCAAGGGACCTACAGGCAGCCTCAAATGCATTTATTTAGTAAATATCTGTAAGTATTTTGAAGATTAAAAGCAAAGTAATGTGCCAAGTATTACTGCTACGTAACCACCAGCTCAAAAGCACATTGACAAAGTACAGCAATAAGCCTGTCCTTTTAAACCTGTTCATAATCATTATGGCTGTTAACAACAGATACTGTTCAGCTGAATGAACATGGTGAGACTTCAGCAAACGGCTCTCATCAATCTGACATTCTTACAAACATCCCTTGCTAAATGTCAAGTGAGATTTCTAGAGGGAGAGAAAAATTACTTTCCTCCCAGAAAAGTATGAAGTTTATGCAGATAGAAAAAGAAAGTGAAACAGAAATGGAAGCAAGTAACTGTTTTCCAAAAAACTCTAAAATTACTGCCAACTACATAAACTTTTAATAAGGGCTCAATGTTCAGCAGGAGAAAGCTCACTTACACTGCTGCAAACTGCATCCTTTGGACTGCATTTTTTGATCCTACTTTCCTTTCAGCTAAAGAAAAAACTGAGAAGATATTCTGATTTTTTTTTCCCAATTTGTGCTTCTGTTCTAGTCCTCTAAAGGCTTATATGGAAGTAGACTGCCATATGATAATCTATTTCTTAATTCTTAAATATTCTAGGGGGAAAAAAAAAAAAGGAAGATAAGTAACTTGCAGCACAGAGGTAAACCATGACATGTTTCATTACAAGTTTATTTTATATGCACAATTTAAATAAGCAGAAGGATTCTTCTGAAAGGCATTTATAATATCCAGTTAATAGAAATACTTAGTGTTGCACTAGACTTCTAGCTCATAGAATGCCCCATATGTCCAAGATGCTTACCTTCATGACAACATAGCTTAGCTTAGTAGCAAGGAGTTCTTAAAGTGCTACCCCAATGCAAACACACCAGAACTGCCAATATCTCAACACTATTTTCTGTCTGGAAAGTGAACATTTACTAGTTTTCTCAGGAGGATGCCGAAATAAATATTTTTAAATGGTTCTAAAGCGCTTTAAAGAGATCAACATCTAGCACACCTTACAATGAGCTCCCATCTTCCCCACTTTCCCATGTATATATTAGAATTAGGATCAATTCCATCATGTCAACATATCTCATTACCAGTAATATGAATTACAGTTTTCCATGCATATAGTTTTCATTTGTGCCATGGCCTTTCATATAAATATAAAGCCATATACATCACATTTTCATTTAAGCAGCTGCCACAAGGAGTAATGTGTTTTCAGAAAAGGAAAGGCTGGTCGTTCTCAAAGATATTTTGATAGTGTAAAGAAATCCAGAAGGAAAATAGTTCCACTTCCATAAGACTTTTTAAGATCACCCTGAAAGGGTTCAAGGACTATTTTCTCTTTCTAAGCTTATAAAACTTCACAGAAACTTCCATTTTACAGATCCAGGTTATTTATATTTTTTTTTTAAATGGGGAACAAGAAAGAGAACATATCATATTTCCAGGCTGAGTCTAAAATGAAACATGCTTATACTAAAACAGGTAGAATAGTGGTGGGTTTTTTCATACTGTTGGATTCATAACTCATGAAATCATGAAATCAATTAGTCCATCTCTAAATCAAGCCACTGAATTTCTGACTGCAAGACTAGGTCTACATGGCAGGCAAGAATAATAAGATATCATACTTCCAAGAGTCAAGTCGATTAACAGAAAAATGAAGATAGCAGTTATTCAAATTCAATACTCTGCTATATCACTAGTAAGGTACACTACTGATACGTCATCATTTTTCAAATCATTAGAGACTAGACATCAATGGATTCCTGGTAGAAACTTAGGTCTCATTTTTATTGTTAAAACTTCTATTTGGGCCAGTTTTAAATCAAGATAATTAAATACAATTTCAATATTTTACAGCTGTGTAATCTGCACCAAGTTTGGTCATTTACCATAGCACTTTGGTGAAAAGCTTTCATTAGGATAGAATGAAGGTTTTGGGTCTTTCAACTTTAAGATCTCATAACTTAAAAACCACTTTAAAACATGACACAGTTAAAAGTAATGCAATTATATACAACAAAGTCTACACAAATCACAAAACAAGAGTTGTATTTTCTCAATGGGATTTTACTCTGCTTCCTAAGGATAACCTTAATGCATAAGCAGCCAAGGAGCCAGGCTCTCTCTCAAGATGAAATACTCACTGTGCATCTGGAAACTAAACAAGATACTGATTTGAAAAGCACTTTGTAAATCCAAAGTAGCATTTACGTCCCGACACTCAACACTAACCAAATCCATCTGCGCAAAAAAACCCCTAACAAACTATGGTGGAGCAAACAGAGGAAGTGATCAAAACATTAATACACTGCAGACAAAAGCCTCCTGACTCCTTACCTAAAGATTAAGTCTGCCTTTTTTGACTGATCAGTGTCTGAAATAAACCTAGATGATCGCTCTGATGTTCAGTTCCTTCCCTACTCAGTGGACAGATTGAGCAAAGTCAAGATACTTTCATCAATGTATCTTCCTAATAGAGTATTGAACTTAAACATTAGCTGGCTTTTTAGGTCAAAAGTGGATAACAACAGAATTAAATTTATGTATTAGATAAGTTATTGTTATGAGAAAAGGTGGGGAATGAATGGATTTTACCTGATTTTTATTAACTTGATCTACTCGCCTGTAAGCATATTAAGCCAGGCCAATACATGCAGCTAATGAATTAATTAGCTGTTATAACCACCTCCTTATGCTCTCTCGGGGGAACTGGGTTCTAGGATGATGAGCGGGGCAGAGCCCGGCGGGTACGCGTAGGAGTCGAGAGCTGAGCTGCTGCGGAAAGCGCCGGGCGAGGAGCGCAGCCCCACAGCAGCCCCGCAGCAGCCCCGCAGCAGCCCCGCAGCAGCCCCTAGTGACCGGTGGCGAGCACGACACCGGCGCCAGAGGCCCCCCCCAACCCCGGGGGCTTCTTTCTCAAGTTGCCATTCGGGGAGAGAAATCACCCCGCTGGTGGCTTGGTGCTCCGAAGGCTTATACTGCACCATGATACCTGGAATATCGAACTCACGCTTCTTTCCGAGCTCTGCATAAAGAGGCTACAGGTCACCAATAAAACCTGAACCTGAATTTTAAACTGCCTACTTTCAATCAAGGNGAAAAAAAAAAAAAAAACAGTCAAGGGGAAAGCATGAAGGATTTAAAATAAAGATAGAACTTGCTGAAATGCTATCTTTTAACACTTGGCTCCAGATACAAAACTGGCCAGAGGAGTCCCCACTCAGGTCTGCTCCTATGGGAAAGGAGGCAAACGGCTACCGTAAGCAAAACCTGTAACTAATTTTTGGAGGAAAGGCAGAGGGAAGGGGAAACGCTGGTTTCAGCACTTTAGTTGAATTTGAACTTCTTCCCACAGCTTCTTCCCACTCCTAGGTGATTAACCTTAGAAATCTAAGAAGTTTTAATGTTTTGAATAGAAAATACGCTTCTGCTGTAGAAGTGAGTGAGTATGACAGAAGCCCTCGAAATTTCTGAAGAAACAGATAAGTGTGTGTACACGCACACACAAGCCCATTGTTTCTAGCTATAGACATGAGAACAGAAATACGTTTTAAAATATATATTGTGTTACTTCTTCACCGACATCTGGAAAAGTTAGTGTTGTTCAGTGTTAAGAGAACAATGAAGAAAGTAGAGACGAGCATATTTGTATTTATGAAGCTTTGAGATCAAAACATAAAGTCATCTCAAGTTATTTCATAAAGCAAAGCAGCCCCAAGTATTTTGATACAGAAGCAACCTTGTTCTGACAGTGCCAGAACAACATACATGACCACAGGGTTATCAGTTGTATTATTAAACAGTAGGTGAATTTATGTGGAGGATGGTAGGGGCTACCTTGAAGGATCCAGTACTTCTTTGTCTTATTCTGATCTGGAAATTTTTTTTTTTTATTTAAAAACTTTCTAAAATATATATACACACAACTGAATGTATACACTCTGTTTCATTTCTGTCTCTTGTCTGAGAACTGGAAACTTTAACTCACTCCAGTTTTCTCACTTCTTATCACATCTAAGTTCTTAATGCATTAATTTCCAAAAATAGAAGTCAAAGCCGCCATTTTTATGAACCTTCCTTCCCCATTTCATGCACCTCTCCTGATTATACTGTTGTGATACTCATTTTACCTAATGTAGATGAAGCCTTAAATATAGAAATAGTTTTAATAAGTTTACTTAACATTGCAAATGTGTCATCTGTACCACAATAGAAGTGCTGTGGTAAAACGTAATACTGTTCTTCTGTACTTCAACTCTAAGTCCTAAATATAAATTTATTTGCTCTGTAAGGAATACACACTAAGGGGAAATGGGGGTGGGGAGGTAAATCTACTTTTTAATCATAGTTTTCAATTTTTGGATCCTCCGCTCAAGTTCAATAGAAAATTACATCCCAAACATTAAATGCTATGGGACAGTTCAAGAAGTGTACAAGAAAATGCTATATTAATATTTTATTATTAGTCCATAAATTTAAGAGTAGTCAGCATGCAATCCTACTACTTTTCAATGGAAACCTATAATCTTCATATCCATTAAATGTCATATGGTTCTTCTTCAGGGGGCAGAGGTTCCTTTAAATCTGTCACGTACCGTACCTTACCTTCATGCTACAGGGGTTATTTCACCAAATACTGCAAGTGGATTCCTTGCTGGGACTAACTGGCTGGACTGCTGTGGGGTCTCCAAGCCTCAACGCTGCTGCAAGGTCCAGCTGTTCTGAATTTCACCCATAAGTGTCCTTCAAGAGCAGTGTCACTCCTCCAGTTTCCCTACAGAGCTACAGAGCAATTAAAGTGGCACAACACCTGCATGGGATTCTGTACTATTTGTCTCTTATTCAAACTGATCCCATAGTTCTGCTTTTGTTGTTTGTATCCCTGAGGGGAACACGAGCAATTTTGCAATTGCAGAGCATGGTTTGTAACATGATGTATAAACACAAGCTGCAGCTTTACACCCCCTGTGGACGAGGGGCTATGCAAAACAATGCAAAGGGAGACGTCACCTCAAATACAGCCAGTCAGAACTTCATGGTTGATTAAATGACTCAACTTTTGCTTAATGCTTCTCCAACTATTTTTGGACTAGCTAGTGTGCAAGAGAATGAGTCAGACATTGCTTGCACGTTTAATCTCCATCCTTATCAGCACAGGGCAAGTAAGCAAGCCAAGAAAAAGAATGAATTAATGATGGCAATGTTTAGAAACAAAACCATAACTAATCTTTCTAATAGTCTAGCTCCTCCTTCCATCATAAAATGATATGAAGACTGCCCACTGTCTTGACATGGTGACTTGCTTTTATGGCCCTCTCATCCAACATGAATGGCATTTCATAGAGTCATAGAAATTTTTAGGTTGGAAGGGAACTTAATGACCACCCAGTTCCAACCCCCTGCACTGGACCAGGTTGCTTAAAGCCCCATCCAACCTGACCTTGAACTCCTTCAGGGATGGGGCAGCAACAGCTTCTCTGAGCAACTTGTTCCAGTGTTTCACCAGCCTCACAGCAAAGAATTTCTTCGTAATAACTCATCTAAATCTCTTTCATTTTAAAACCATTACCCCTCGTCCTGTTGCTCCCCTCCCTGATCATGAGGCCCTCCCCATCTCTCCTGGTGCTCCTTCAGGGACTGGAAGGGGCTCTAAGGTCTCCACAGAGCATTTTCATCTCCAGACTGAACAACCCAAACTATCTCAGGCTGTCCTCATAGCAGAGGGGCTCCAGCCCTTAGAGCATCTCTGTGGCCTCCTCTGGACCTGTTCCAACAGGACCATGTCCTTCCTTTGCTGAAGACTCCAGAGCTGGGTGCAGTACTCCAGATGGCGGTCTCACCAGAGAAAGGCAGAGGGATAGAGTCACCTCCCTTGCCCTGCTGGCCATGCTGGTGGAGATGCATCAGTTCCAACCAGGGCTCAGTGTAGGTCGTTCAGATGTAGAGATCTCCAACAGGATCCATTTCTCCATCATCTCTGTCATGTACTACTGCAGTATAATTTTAAGTCTATTTGGCCACTGGAAGTAATGCAGAAGGCAGCAGCAAGGCAACACTGGTGTTCTGATCCCAACTCCTGCCTGAGGAAGAACAGCTTAAGAGAATAATTTTGGCTTTAAAAGTTACAGGTAATAAAAGATCACATACCTAAACCACAGCCTTCACCCTTACTGCATTACATTGATTATGCAACCTGTTCTGTTCCAGTTCTGTCAAGTTAAATACTATGATCTCAGAGGGGAGCTATTGCTTTGTCTCATGAAACGACTGAATTTTAATAGCCATTCAACAATAAATTCAAAAAAATGATTACTACTTGCCAAGTGTCATTGAGTTGAGATTGAAAGCCCAAGCAACTAAAAGCATTTCTTGGTCTTATGAAACTCAGGGCATTGTATGTATAATTAAATGCCAATAAAATATTTGTTACTGCAATATAGAGAAAGCTAGTTAATCAGAAATAGCACAAGCGTCAGGAGTACACAAGGTGGTGGCAGTGAAGCTTCTCATTTCTGTCCAGAGGGGTAGTAGCCATGCACCCAGGGAATAATTTACCAGCTTAATGCAATAGCTCATAGCAGTTTGAGCAGTCTGTACAGTATATAAATTTGTACATTCTTTACCCTACAGGAAAACAGGTCATAGAGAAAGCAAAAGAAAGACACCACAGAGTATCTGTATATGGTTGTGGTTATGTGTGGAAGGATGGCCAAGTGATAAAGGACATGATCTCACTGGTGTGAGCAATCCAGTTTTTAGCAAACCATAGCTGCACAACTAGATGTAAAAAGGGCAAAGCAACTTGTCCTTGATCCCACCTGGAGAGGGAAGTAACAAACTGATAAACAAGTTAGGCAGAACTAAGTCTGGAAAGTGAAGACAGACTCCTCCGTGTGGGCAGCAAGCTGCTATCAATCATGTAGCAGCTTGAGGCGAGCGGACAAAAGCTATGAACCAATGACAGATTGTTTGTTATCATGTGCTTTTTTTGGATACCTGTATAACCTTTGTAACACTCTGACAGTTATGAGCCAAAGCCAATGAGATGAGGTTCAAAAAAGCAGAGTGCTGGGTCCTGCATTTGGGTCACAGCAACCTCATGAAGCAGTATAGGCTTGAAGAAGAGTGTCTGGAGCTGCTGGGAAGAAAAGGACCTAGGTGTGTTGGTTGACTGTCAGTTGAATACGAGCCAGCAGTGTGCCCAGGTGGCCAAGAAGGCCAACAGCATCCTGGCCTGTATCAGGAACACCACTGTCCTAAGGACTCGGTGTCCCTCTGCTTGGCACTGGTGAGGCCCCACCTCAAGTACTGTGTCCAGTGTTGGGCCCCTTATCACAAGAAAGACACTTTGGTGCTGGAGCGGGTCCAGAGAAGGGCAACACAGCTGGTTTGGAGAGTAAGCCTTATGAGGAGAGGCAGAGGGAGCTGGAGGCGTTCAGCCTAGAGAAAAGGAGGCCAAGGGAAGACCTTCTCACTCTCTACAACTATGTGAAAGGGGGTGGTAGAGAGGGGGGTATTTGTCTCTTCTCCCAAGTCACAGGTGACAAGGGGAAATGGCCTCAAGTTGCACCAAGGGAGGTTTAGATTGGATATTGGGAATAATTTTTACACTGAAAGGGTTATTAAGCATTGGAATGGGCTGCCCAGGGAAGTGGTTGAGGAACTATCCCTGGAGATAATCAGAAGACAGGTTGACATAGTACTTAGTAACATTGTTTAGTGATGTGTTGTTTTTTTTTAATCGGAGTTAGGTTGACCATTGTACTAGATGATCTTAAAAGGTCCCTTCCAACCTAGACAATGCTATGATCTTATTTTAGCTAATATAGGGGTTTTTTGTTTGTTTGTTCAACTGTATTCTCTTTTTAAGCTGTGTTAACTCCTAAACACGATAGTTTCCATAAAAAGTAGGAGCATATTAATCATTTGTTTTAGAAATTGAAAATTGCATTCCATTGCAATATTAAAAATTCAAACACAGTATTACACTAACAGAGGGCAACTTCCAGTCCCATTACTAACAGTAGTATAAAGCCTGTGTAACATTAAATTCTTAATGATTTCCAGTGTCTGTGTTCTCCTACTAAAATCAAATGCAACGTCAGTTTTTGTGGAAAACATCCTCCAGTGACCTTTCCTCCACTGTTTCTTGTAGTGCTTACTGCTAGACTTAAATAATTAAACATGCCTATGCCTGAAGTGATTGCAGAAATGCACCTACATTTGAAAAGCACTATTTAGACAATAATTTGTAGAACAACAACTGGAGGCCAAATGCTTATTCTCATAAACTGACATGCTTATTGGAACTACCTAGTCATTTCCATTGCCTGAGGGCATGGACAAGATCATGAAAGCAGCCTTCTAGTAACACCAATTACAGTTAAACAATATAGAAAGAACCAATAAGACCACTGTCAGCAACATTCAGAAGGAAAAGAATTTAAGTGTTAAAAGCTTAGACTTAGTTGTGGATTAAAAAAAACCAAACAAACAAACCAAACAAACAAACAAACAAAGAAACAAAAAAAAAGGAGAGTATTCTTATTGTACAACAGAGATTTAACCTGAACAAAATAACCTTTGGAAATAATTATTTATGTTACATTTAGAAATACATGGTATTTTCTCAAATAATCATAGATTTAGAAAAATCATTACTATCTAAAATGCACTTTCTCCTCCCTCGTTTTAACTCAAAATTCACTTCCACAGGCAAAGCAAATGTTTATGACTATCAGAGTAACAGCTTTACNCCTGTCCTCATAGGAGAGGTGCTCCATCCCTCTAATCATCTTCGTGGCCCTCCGCTGGACCTGTTCCAACAGTTCCATGTCCTTTCTATGTTGAGGACTCCAGAGCTGGACACAGTACTCCAGGTGGAGTCTCACAAGCACAGAGTAGAGGGGGAGAATTGCCTCCCGCAACCTGCTGGTCACGCTTCTTTTGATGCAGCCCAGGATACGGTTGGCTTTCTGGGCTGCCAGTGCACACTGTTGGCTCATGTTGAGCTTCTCACTCATGAGCACTCCCAAGTCCTTCTCCTCAGGGCTGCTCTCCAGCCATTCTCTGCCCAACCTGTAGGGAGTATCATCCCTAGAAGTATTTAAAAGCAGGGCAGGTGTGGTGCTGAGGGACATAGCTTAGTGATGGCTTTAGCAGAGTTATGTTGATGGTCGAAGCTTAAAGGTCCCTTCCAACCTGGACCGTTCTATGATTAAATAAATTAGGCTTCTGCACTGCTAGATCTCAAAAGCTTCTGTTAAGGTCCTGATCATTTAAATACTTATGATTCACAGGAAAGCTTTGATTTCAAATGGGAAATGACATTACATAAATATAAGCATTTTGGACAGACCTTTATCTAAGTTTCCCCTGTCTTTCTACATTCTGTAAACATGTCCAGTAGAACATACATATCCTATATGTTAAATTAGGTGTTTCATAAATAGACTTAAAGCTAATATTGTTGGAAAGTTTCATGCAAGTCTTCACAGGAAGGAACTCATGGGATCAAGGAAATTCCACCCTCTCTTTCTGAACTTCTTTTCTAACACTCCCCATACAGGAGAACAGCATAATTAATACCTCTTGCCTGGCAGCAAGTATTGCTCTTGAAAAAATTTCAGATGTAGGTATAAATGCAGAGATGCATTTCTCTAAAAATAGGATAAATCTAAGGCAGTAATCCCTGAATTCTGAGAATGCATATATTAGGAAGTGGTATCCCAAGCCTACATACTACAGAATGAAGTCAATATATCTGGAGACAGGTGTGGAACCTTCTCTATTCATCTAAAAGAAATGAAAGATGTTGTATCTCCACCTACTTCAGAAAAAGAATATAAGAAGAAGAATTAAGGCAGATTAAGAGACTCTTTTAGGCATCTTAAGACCCTTAAGCACACATTCTCAAGCCAAGTATTTGTATTATAAGAAGTCTCCTAGTTACCTCTCTCAACTGTCACTGTTTTCAGTACAGCATAAAGCTGCTTAAACTATAAAGCTGATTGTCAAGGGAATCCCAGTTTGAAGGGATCTTTTGTGGTTCAAAAGGGTTGTGACTTCTGTAGAAAGAGGACATGGTGTTACTGCAGCCAGCCCTGAACATCAATGGAAAAGGAAAGATAGCCATTCAGGCTATCCTGTCTCTTCCTCACTAGTCAGCTAAATTGCAAGGTGGCTGTGGGGCAGGACAGAGCCAAGAAGGACTAGGGCAATCCTTGTTCCCATGAGGCCTCTTGTTCTCCAGTAAATAGTACAGATACTCTGCCGCAGGTCACAAAAAAAACCCAAGAGGTGCCTCTGGGCAGTGCTGCTACAAACAGTGCTGCTACTGTGAGCATGCGCTGAAGGTCAGAGGTAAAAATCCCGTGTGGAACCACAATGATATGAAACATGAAGCAGAGAAACAAAATTCATGGTATTTACTGCCTGACAACCATGTTATGTTAATACAGCCATACATCAATTTAGACAAATTCCTTTGCATATTCTAGAGCTGGTAATACAAAGCCATTCACAGGGTTTTTTAGTCACTGAAAACCTTCAAAGCTTTACAAATTTTTTACTTAGCTTTTTCACTGAAGGTCAAGTGGGTGATTCCAAAAAAATAGCCATGATCAAATATTCTAAGGTCTAGCTCACAAACTCCAGAAATCATACTTGATTTTCCAGAAGTGAATTAAATTATTTACCCATTCAGTTCAATTACTTCATACTTCCGTTATGATATAAACTTTGAACGCATCAGTCATTTTATTTGAATGTTATCTCTGGATATTTAGGCTCTTGCATAACTACTTATTAAATTACCTCTTCTACATGCCTCAGTTTGCTTCAGACCTTCTTAATTCAGCTGATCCTAACATTAACTATTGTGAACCCACCACTCCTGTAACTCTCCCAACAGTCCTATCTAATCTCAAATTTAGCACATACCCACATAAACTTCTAGCCATACAAAACATCATGTTTTCCTGGGCCTGTACCCTTCTTCAGCTCACACCCTCCCGTCACTCAAATGTGATCTAAACTGTCTCTCATCTCTTTTTTTTTTTTTTACATTTCTTTTCAGAACTAGATTGCATTTCCACCTGAGAGGTGGAATATGTATTATTATATATATTCCTCTGCTTAACGAACTGTAGCTCAAATACCCTATCAAAGTCCAAGACTTAAGTTTTCAAAGCTTTTTTCAAGAGAGATCCAAATCCATTATCAAGTTTTGATAATGTCACTCCTGTTATTAGCCTTGCTCTATCTACTCTTGTTCAAAATACAAATGCAGATTTGGAACCTGACTAAGTGGCATTTGTAAAGAACATGACTGAGATGCTTAAAAGAAAATTCTACAACCTGTTTTTCCCCACCCAAATTGCTAAATACACTTTCACTGCATGGAAAAGTATTCTTCCACATGCAGTCTGTACAATGCAATCCCTGCTTGTACCCTTACAAGAATACAAAACTACTTTTGTCTTTGAGGTAATCTCTGCACTATTTTAACTTCCCACTTTGCATTCACCCATTTCACCCTTTTCTCTCCAGTTTTTACCATTGAATCTTCTTCTTTTTGAAAGGCAGCTACTCTTGCTGGTTTTAAGTAAATTGTAGATAGATCATTTATCTATGAAGTGCCTTATTTTCTTCCTGAAATAACTGCGGGTATAGTGAAGATTTATATGTTTACATGAAATGCACAGTTATTAAAGGGAATATCTCCAGAGAAAAGCTGATAAAAACAGGTTGAAAAAAACACAGCTTCAGTGTGAGAGCCTCTGTGGAAAGGCCTAATCTCAGAACATTTACTTTCTCTTTGTCCATTCAACTAGAAGCTGCATGATGCTTTCAAAAACACAACTGATGAGCAATTAGAGGGGAAGAAAGTAAAATCGCACAGACAAAGAAGTGTCATCCCTATTTTTACCTAACAATATCAAAATTATGGCATATTAGTTTAATAAGCTGCTGAGCCACCACATGCTTAATGCAGAAGCATTGCTTTTCTTTCCCATTTCCCAGTTTCCTTCCGGGATAGCAGAAAAGACAGTTAAGGTTATATACTGATAGACAAATTTAAAGAAAGACAGCCAAAAATATGTGGAAAATATGCCTACTGCTTGATAGCCCAATGTTGCACTGATAAGATTTTCTCCTCTGACTAATAAATAGAAAGGCGAGGACCCTTGCTTCCACGGGGAGTTATATCAAATTAATCAAACATTTGCAAAAAAGTTCCTGGCTACTCATCTTGCTTATCTGTATCCTTACCGCAAACCAATTCAGTCATTTCAAAGGAGCCAAACAGAGAAGAACACAACCCTGTTCTTACTCTTGTAAACAGGATGAACAACAGGACTGGAACTGACAGTCTAATTACAGGTACGTGCTAGACTTCATGAGCACTTGGCATAAATTTAACCTACCAAAACAACATCTTAAATTATTGAAGAGGCTAGAATAATGGGCCTCATGGAAAATCCCTCTGCCCTGGGTTGCAAGTTCAAAGCTATGTCAAAAATACAGCAACAAAAGACCTTTGTAATTGCAGTTATGAGCCTCATTTAAGTGTGCTTTTGTTTTACACTGATGTTTCTGCTAGCCTGTGCCATGCATGAAGGACAAACAGGATACCTATCATTGATGGCCAGGTGCATAAAGAAACTTTGGCAAGTTACAAAATAGTTGTCCGTACAAAGTTTCTTCAATACACACCAGGAAGCAACCTAGATTCCTTGCTACAATTCTGCCTCTGCAGTGTATGTTCTGAGAAAAAGAATCTCCGGGTTCTGAAGAAATCTCTGCCCACCACCCTCCTCCGGGATCAATACGATTCTGCTTTATGTAACCACTCTAAGTTTGGCAGCAAGAGCTCTTACATGGCAGCATCTTGCAGATTTTGTGAATACAGAAACAGTATATTTCCTCCTCAGCAATGGGAAATAACTGTAGAAGACCCAGCACAGCAGTTGGGCATTTGAACCTTAACTTTGAAACCATCACCATCACTGTCTCACCAGCCTGAACAGTAAGAGCCCCTAGAAGCAAATACCTTTGTATGTATACTATGCTCTCAACACTCCTCCTTTGGACTGCTCCTGAAAGCTACAATATCTAGCTCAACATTTTCTCATGATCTTTGCATTAATTTCATAAAAACATAAGGAATTCTTACTACTAAAGGATGCCTTCTTAGCTGCCTCAATCTGTAGAAGGGCAAATAACAGGTAGCACCACAAAAAGGCTGTCTTCCCTAAACAATCAGGGTAACTGTCCTTTTGAAAAGCTAAGAAAATAAACAATTACCAAAAAAAAACCTTCATTGTCATACTTCCAACTGGGAGTACTGAAAGCAGAAAATTAATTGGTTTTAATCTGCCCCTTAAAAGTTTTGAGTTTATCCAACGTGGTTTTTTGCCAGCCCAGGAACCAAAATTTTGGGTTCTGAGTCTCCTTTGTTCCTAAATCTTCTCCTTTGACACAGAATAATAAGAAATTGGAAGCAGAGCAACGTGGGGGGAGGCGGGGGAACCAAAATAAGACTCAATAAAGCCACAACCCAGTGATTTAGTGCACTCAACAAAATTGTCAACTGAAAGGATGTATCTGTAACTTCTTTTTTTTTTTCCCTTAAGTGGCTAAAAGCAGGACATTTTAGTTACTACTAATTCTCTTAAAGTAAGAGATTCAAGAACACTAGTTCTACCTGCAGGAATTGTACCATTTGTCATCATAGAAGTATGCATCCAGAAGCGCCATGTGTTTACTGATAAACTACTCTTTTCTGGCTCCTTATTTTAGAGCCAGACCCAGTGTCATCACATTAGTGTAAGCTAGTATTACAAACCAACACGATGACTCAGCAATCAAAATGGCATGTTCTGCCATCCCACAGAGCTTGTTCTTTTGGTTCAGGTCCTGGAATTGCTGGTACATCTCCTCTCTCCCATCCTTCCCTTGTTTGCATGTCACTGCAGAGCTCCAAGATTGACTTACCAGTTGTCAGACTAAGCTTGTTTCAGAAGGAAGGAGGAATTCATGTGTAAAGTACCCTGGGTCTTAGAAACACAGAAACATGTGGTAGATAAGCTTAGTGCCTGGTTGGCTGACTTCGGTGAGAAAAAGAAGCCGCTCAATTAACTGGAACTAAGTGAAAGAGAAATTTCAGTTTTCTTTGTCTTTCACTTATTCTGAAAACAACATGTAGGTAATTCAGCTCATGAGAATCTCATTATACCCATATTCTTGCTGAGAGACTTTATATACGATATACTCACTGCAGGACCCTTTGCAGGCCTTCCTTTCTTATTTCAGCAAGATGTAAGACGCATAGCAGATGGAGCTCCTGCAAGAACCCAAAGAACCCAAACACTACAGAGAAGAAAGCATTTTCCACACTAGGTGAAGCTGAAGGTATATGAAATGCAAGTAAAATGGAAGGGCCACTGAAACTGGTCTAACTGGTGATAAAGCCAGTTCCCACATAAAACTTGCTGACACTGAATATTATCCATTTCCATTCTTGCCATAAGAATAGCACTGCTATTAGAAACCAAAACTGATCCCACGATAACATGTTAGTTGTATACAATATTGTGCATAAGATGTACAAAAAAATTTTTAAAATAGCAAATAAGATGATATAATTAGGAAATCAGAATTTAAATGCAATAAAAATTCTAATCAAAATCTACTAAACCAACAAAACTACTTAGAAGCACAAGGTTTCCTCTTCAGTGAATCTGTTAAAATGTAAATAACCACCATTGGCTTTCGTCTGCAGTATATAAGGTAATATTACATGCAAAAAAAAAGCAAGACAGTCTCATTTCTGTAGGGCTGATGATCAACAGAGACAGGAGATTAATAACATCTGGACACCATATCAAGAGAGCAGTAACATCTTTACCAGCATACAGGTGACTACCCTCCCACTGGTATTAGGATATGACTTAGTAGTGTTGCATGTCCTGCACATCAGAATACATGGAAATGCTAGTGGAGCAAACGTGCAGTCTTTTTCCCCAGAACATGAAACTTGTTTTATCTCCAGGCAGAACATTTCCCCCACTTATAGCCAATGTCTCTGCTTTGATGGTCTCATTACATACTTCAATTTTAAAAAAAGCATGGTACGGCTTTAAAAATCATGCACTTTTTTTTTTTTTTTTTTTTTTTTAAAGCCCTCATTACACAGAGACTGTTCCCCATAGTTAAAGGAGTGCACAGCTCATTGACTGGTGAAATAGAGGCATGTGCTACATGCAATGGGATTTGCAGAAAGTACAGTGAGGAAAAATTGCAAACTGCAGCCCATCCAGAAAGACATTTGTCCGTCATAATTATATGGAGTAAAGACACATGCAATACAGATCATCACTTCCAGAAAACAAGGGGAAACACACCTATACCCAGTTCTCCTTTCTTCCTTAATCCCTCTTTAAAGCTATTATGCAAAACCAGTGGGAAATAGAGGGACTGACTGACAGGATGCAATAACAAAGTGATTTGATTACTCTGAAACAGAGCCTTTTCATTAAGTTTTTAGCTTTACAACACAGGATCTATTACAAGAAGGGTCATTACACTTTTTTGTAACAAATGCACCAAAGGTCCATCCTATTTGATGTGTCCTCATATTAATAAAACTTACATAAGTTGCCTTTTATTTACATGCATTACGTTTGTGTCCATACAAATGCAAGCTCCTCAACATCTGATGATTTAGTAGAGCTGGATTTTGATCCTTCTCTCATTACACTAAATAACCAGCTATGCAGTATTTTCAAACAGATACCATATCCTCCAATATTAGTCATTCACATTCATATAACTGAAGAGTGAATACCTAGCAATTCCATTTGGAAACCCAAGCATCTTTGAAATGTATTTACAGATGGTTTTCTCACCTCCTTGGGAATGCTAAGTACTATCAGTGCAGCAATAAAAGCCTTGACTACAAGAGCTCCGATTCTACTGCAATGCAATGGTACTTTATTTCTATTATTTAATGGAAAGATGAGAAAGGCCACAAGAGTCATACCGCTCCTGCAGAAACAGGATTGGTAAGAGTGCGGGGAGGGTGCTGGGGGGTGATAAGGTTTAAATACCGAATAGCGCCACAGCTGTAGGGTAGCTAGATCTCCAGAAATGCTGGAGAATCATGAACCATGCTGTTTGAGATATTTACTTTGTTCACCTGAGTACTTGGTAGCACCTGCATCCCAAAAAATTTAGGGTCCACAAGCACTCATTTGTGACTGGCACTCTGTTGCATAGGAGTTATTACTGTTTGGCCCTACAGATTTCATAAATTTGGGGGCAGGGTGGGGGGGTGAGTGGGGAGAGAAGTAAGCAGCAGCATTCAAAAGGTTAATGAGAAGCAAACAGATGAACTTCATATAAAAGATGCACAAATCCTCAATTGCCATTCTGCTACCTTTCACTTCTGCTAACAGCAGCAGGAGCAGCTTTTTACATATTCATCAATTCAGAGCTGACTGAAATGCAGAGAAAAAAAACACTAGACAATATTTATGAAAATATGGAGACTCGTAGTGAAGATATTATATGAGCTATATTTTTGTCCATTCTAGATGCTTTCCAAATATCTTAGCTGGTTTCATTTAAAAAAAAAATAAAAAAATCTCTCCCCAGAAATTCTAGTAGCTTTGCAATGAAAGGGGCTTTCTAGTGCTAATTTCCAGCACTATAGACCATTATTTTGCAAGCATTTTTACTGTGCTAATGAAACAGGGAGAAGGAAAAAAAAAAAAAAAAAAAAAAAAAAAAAAAAGAGAGAAAGGGATACAAATTACAAGCACAGACTTTACAAACATCATACTCCTTATGCGCCCAGTACTCCTGTTCTAGCTTTTTTCCCCAGCTCAAAAAAGCAAGAAAGAGACAGACAAGGAAACAGAAGAGGCAGACAAACTGATGGACTTACCTTTTGTATGGTCCCTCTGTAAACTTCTCAGAAAGAAATTTAAATTCCTCCAGATGGATTTTATTCTTTTTGTTTTCCTCTTTCTTGAGTCACACTGAAGCAAAATAATTAGTTTTCAGAGGCTCCATTTACTGCTTTTCCATCCCCAGCAAAATGCATTCAGGAGACTATGCAAAAAGTAAGCCCAGAACTCAAAGGCAATTGGAAAAGGGAGCGTAGGGGGTTGCTGAAGGACCAGATTGTGAAATTCAGGAGCTTGAGCACAGAAATATCCCACTGTACGATATACCTGGCTTCTTGCTCACCAAAAAACTGTACTGCAAACTGTCAGTAGTAGCCTCCAATAGCTGCTGTGTGTGCTGCAGATGGTATGTCTCACTGTTACCTTCCCAGATGGGTAGAGGATTCAGAGAGCAGCAAAACCAGGGGGTCGCCTCCAAACCAGGTGGATTGCCAGCCACTCTGTCAGTCAGTCCAATTAATCAAGACAAGAACAGCTCAGTCACCAGAGGTATCTCCTTCCAGGGTGCACAGGATTATGGCAAGGTTATTAATCTTGCTTTGCTGCATCCCCCCCACCCCCTGCATTCAGCAGCCTGCATCGAGATGATTGCCAGCTCTGTCTCTGTCCCTGTTCTACTGCATTTTCCTCAGCCCTCTGTTGCTGCAAGTGAAACACAGAGGAGGGAGGAATACTAATAAGGTGGTTAGCTACAGTTTCTTTAAGGCATTCTTCATGCCGGCTGTGTGGACATGCGTGTGCGTGCATGTGCATTTTCCACCCAGCGATCTTGGATTTCTTTGCAGCTGAAATAGGACCTGTTTCTACATCAAAGTCTGAATTAATCTGGATTATCACTTAATGAATATCAGAGCGAACATTTGTATTTTACTTAGGATCAGGGGAGGGTACTAAATGGTCTAGAAGATTAGGACGGCAGTAGTGGTTATGGGG
>VZRU01020305.1:156134-171717 GCA_013398155.1 Pedionomus torquatus | reverse complement strand
AAAAAAAAAAAAAAAAAAAAAATCTTATATTTCTGTACTGTTTATAAAGGAAGGCTAGGATGGTGCATGTCAGCAGCTTGTATCTACACTGCAGGTATCTAAAATTCAAGGAGGTAAATCCTAGCTATTACATAGTTGAGCTTTCCTTCTTAAAGGAGGCACTGTGACCCATTCAGCTCCCTATACACCAATATAAAAATGTGATTGTGCAGCGATGGGACTCAGAATCTGGGGGTCTATCCCCAGGTGCCAGTGGCTTCTTGCAGAAACCCAAGAAAATCCATTCCCTTCTTTGCTCCTCTTATAAAGACTGGGATTAGAGACCATGCACTGTGTTGCTGAGATTAGACACTTAAGAGAAGTGCTGTTTTACATCACTTCAACGTATTAAAAGGTTCCCCCCAGCTCCTGTAATTACGTGTCTTGAAATGTGGGGAATTATCTTATGGAGTTATCTATTTTTATGCAAAACAAATGGGCTTAGACTAATTATGAACGGAATACATTCCCTCACTTTTAGAGGCATGAATCAGGTGACATGAATCCAGGAATTTAGTGTGTATATGGTTGAGCTTTGGGGGGGTTTAGTGCAATAAGGTGTCAGACGTTGCCGAGGGCCTTAAAAATGTAATTAAAACATGGCCACCATTAAAATCCTGACCTAATTTAAAGAACTGCATAGGGACCATATGTATTTTGTTCCACCCTTACTCAGAGTTTGAGATTTGCCGTGCCCGAGGGTGCCACAGCATCTGCGAAAGGAGTGAAAAGGACGCGCTAAACACCAGATAGTTACGACACAAGAGATCGAAATGTCAAGAAACAGGCATTACTGAAGTTGGGAAAAGACAGGATGAGTCAGTCCCCAAGGGGAAAGCATTCAGCCAGATTAATCAATTGATTCCGCAAAGACTGGAAGGCTCAGATTATTCCTATAACATAAAACCAGGCACGAAAAAAATGTGGCAACGTTTATTGCGGCTGAAAGAAAAGGTTAAAAATGAGCCGTAAGGAAATGATGACATTGTCTGTATTGCCAAACCTGGAAATACTGTTGCATAAAATGCTCGGTATCTCTTTTTTAAAGCCTTCTATCTCGGTGATTACGTGGAATTTGTGATCTTTCTGGATAACTTTGGAAAAAAAAGATAAGCCCTAAATTTCACAAAGACGTGACCAAAATAGGAGTAACCATGTTGCTAAACAAACAAACAAACAAAGAAACAACAACCAACCAATCAAACAAACAAACAAAAAATACATCCAGCAGCAAATTCTAATGTTTCAAAATGAGCTTTCATGTTGAAATAGGCCAATGCAAAAGAGAAATCTCTGGACAAGTAAATGGTCCTGTATATAAGCAAGGAGAGAGACGGGAAGGGAAGGGAAAGGAAGAGAAGGGAAGGGAAGGGAAGGGAAGGGAAGGGAAGGGAAGGGAAGGGAAGGGAAAGAACTGATATCCATATCTCATTTAGCTGCTCTATACAATAGTGGTTTCTCACAGAGAGACTGAAAGCACTTTATCTGCATGTAGAGTTCCTGTAGGACTTTATCTTCCATCTTCTACCTGCTAATAGAGCTCAAGACTCTCTCCCATTCCCATACCTCTGCTTCCACCGTGACTTTGAATTTTCCATGACACATTGCATAACAAATAGCAACATTTGTTGTCCCTGTGGATTTAAATGCCATGGGGCTGAGATTTTATGAATGTGGTATTCCTGTTTTTATGTCCTGCAACTCACATACTCTCACTCATGCTCTCTCCTTCCTATGGTATGTCCAAAGATAGCCCATCCAAGTTAGTCAGGCAAAGCTGGAGACCAGGGAGCTCAGCAGGAGGTGGTGAGCAGCCCACAAAATATGCAAATATTAGTCTTGCCATAGAGCAATAAGCAAATGGTTAACCCAGAATGGTCCTTGGTATGATCTAGTAGAAACATCTTCTAGCATAGGTCAGCTGTGTTATAGTCTGTGTGGAGACAAGTGAGTGGGTGGGAGGGTGGAAGCAAACAAAGGACACATCTAAGAAAAAGCCACGTGAACAATGTTGCAGCAATATGAAGATGAAAGAGAAAGGACAACTGGCCATGGGAGTCTGAGGTTGTCTCCTGCATGCTTCAGGGAATACAGGAACATCACTAACTATGGGGACTGAGAAAACATCTTTCTCCTACAGGCAGATGGGGAAAATTATGCCAAAAGTGTGATGCAAAAAATTGCTTGTTTGGGCAATTCGGTACTGGATGACCTTCCAGAAGAGATTCCAGCCTGCAGGCCTGACAGCTACAACCATCACTTAGTTTGCAGGTAATCCATCTGTTTCAGCATGGATTCAGTGTAGGTGTTTCCATTTGTACCCGATATAAATCTCACTCTGAATCTTGGTGATGATTACAAGTGGTAGATCTGAGTCACTCTTTGGCTTGCTCCATTCTGAGGTCAGAAACAAAAGCGTGGTCACCCTGGGAGACAGGTAATTCAAGACATATCATGATAAAATCTATCCTCATTATTTTTAGTTAGAGGCCTTTGAGAGTTCAAGGACTATTGAAATTCCTCCCACCCTTAGCATTTAATGGGAAAACATGGATTAAGAGTTCAGTTCCTCTACAATTTTTCTACAATCAGGTTTTAGTGAGCTGAACTACGTTATAGGAACACCTCTTTCTGTATTGTTTATAAAAACCACTTAGGTTGCTTGTTCTCCTTTTTACATGGCTTTTAAGGCTTGTACAGTGAAAGTAATTAATTGAATTATTAACTATATTTGGAGACCATCCATCCCTAGTCCATGCCCACTCTGATACACAGTAGAAATCTACCAGAGATTTCTACATCTGAAGCAGCTGTTAAAAGTTCTGTCATAATCAATTAAGATCTCTCCCATCCTGTCAACAGCATCCAGAAATCTACTGAATGCTTCAGTCCACAAAAGCACAAGGCCACTACAAGTCCTGTGTCATAATCACCATTATATTTGCATATGTCTTGTCTCCTGAAAGAACATCGGATGCCTCTGCTTAGGCAAATTTTATTTAAAATGTCTAGCCTCTCAGTAACCCAATGGAGGTATAACCAGTGAAGTCTAGGGAGATATTTACCTGGCCAATCAAGTGGGCTCAGCTAATTTTCCTACGGTAGAAGCATTTAGGGCCATTTGAGATCTGGGACATCTCAGTCAAGTTGCTAGACGTGTCATAGGACCTGTAGGAAACTTGTGCCTGTACAGAATTCATGCCAAACTCAACGGCAGAAGATACTAATGAGCGGGCAACTGAAACAACCTCCTGGTAACTAATACAAAATGAACTGTAGAATTCCCTAGAACTTTATACCTGCTTGCAGGTATTTCTGTGTCTCAGTCTGTAGCCTGAATTCCAGCTCAGGTAGGGAACCCCAGGATTTCTCTTCACTTCACCATGAAGAACAACCAGCTACACCTGCACACATTTTTTAAAACCCTTCTGTGCATTCCCTTGGAAAATTATCCTGATCTTTGAAGACAGGGATCTGAATGTTGTGGTTTGAGCAGCACACCATGTGATGGAGACAGGCTCACTCTATGTCCCTTGATGAAGACTGGCTGTCTACATCCCGATTACGAGGAAAAGACTTCAATGAAGGATTGCAGCTGGGAAAGACACTCTCCAAATAAAACCATTCTCTCCAGAGCGCTGGCTTCTTATCTCTCATAGCCCTGACTCCAAACACCTGGGCACTGGTGGCTGGCAAAGCTGAGAGCAATATGACCAGCTGCCTTTCAGAAGGATATATATCAGTTAACCGGGGACGTACAACATGTTCTGTGCTGTGTGGTTTTGGGATGGTTTTAAATTTCTCAAGTTGGTGGCTCCATTTCTCTAGAAATGTAGTCCTGTGGACTAATAAATCTCAGTGTCTGTAGGGTTTATCTCAGACTCACTGCGGTCCATATTAATCTTATTCCATTCCTTTCTTGTGTGATCCCATCGCTCTGCCCAGTTCTAAATATCCCAAGCAAGCCCACAGACGTGTGCATTTCTTCAGTGGTATACATGCCACTTGTGAGACCCCACCTGGAGTCCTGTGTCCAGCTCTGGAGTCCTCAACAGAGAAAGGACATAGAACTGTTGGAACAGGTCCAGCAGAGGGCCACCAAGATGATTAGAAGGATGGAGCACCTCTGCTGTGAGGACAGGCTGAGGGAGCTGGGGCTGTTCAGCCTGGAGAAGAGAAGGCTCCGGGGAGACCTTAGAGCAGCCTTCCAGGATCTGAAGGGAGCTCCAGGAGAGCTGCAGATCGAGTCCTAGTCAGGGAGTGGAGTGATAGGACAAGGGGTAATGGCTTTAAACTAGAAGAGGGGAGATTTAGATTGGATATTAGGAAGAACTTCTTTGCTGTGAGGGTGGTGAGGCACTGGAACAGGTTGCCCAGAGAAGCTGTGGCTGCCCCATCCCTGGAGGGGTTCAAGGCCAGGCTGGATGGGGCTTGGAGCAACCTGGTGTGGTGGGAGGTGTCCCTGCCCAGGGCAGGGGGGTTGGAACTGGATGATCTTTAAGGTCCCTTCCAACTCTAACCATTGTATAATTCTATGCAGTCCATGGATATTTGCTGTCTGCTGCAAATAAATAAATGAATCTGACAACAAAACTAACATGCTTCAGAATTTGGGGTAAATTTAGCTTTTTTTTTTTTTTTTTTTTTTTTTTTTTTTTTTTTTTTTTTTTTTTTTTTTTTTNATGTGTGATAATTTTTTTTTTTTTTTTTTTTTTTTTTTTTTTTTAATGGCACTGGATGGCTAATAGTATTGTGAATGAACAGCCAAGTGTCTGTCTCCAGTAACCAGTTTGGTGGGGGTTCCAAAGCTCTATAAGGCCCCCTCTGGCTTGCGTGAAAACTCTTCTCTCTTCTCTCTTGCTCTAGTTTTTGGACCCTTCGGTAATTTTTTTGACCCCTTCAGTAATTTTTTTGGCCTTCGTTTTGATCAAAATCACCAATGTCAGGTTGGTTCAAATCCCCTCTGGGAATGCCCGGATCCCCATCTAAGCTTAGGGTTGCTTATTAGTTCATACCTTTGCACAGCGAGGGCTCAGGCTTTCATCTCAGCTGTTCCACTTCCTCATTAGAAGAGGATTAGTCAAATCACATCAGCAAATGGATCTGCTGGCCCTCGGTGGTGTGAAACCTTCACAAGGAAGAATTTCAGGATGTGACTCGGAGTCAGAAGACTCGCTCCTTGAAGAAGAATTAACTGGAGCTGTGTGAAATTTGGCAGATCAAAATCTCAGAGGTTGTGCAAAGTTGAAAAAAAAAAATTAAGAAGAAAAATTTAAAAAGAAAAGAAAAAAATCACTCTGTTTGCATTTCTGGAGTTTCTCAGAGATCCTGTCTATGGTGAGCTCCCAAGGAAGGGTCCGTTGGCCTTGAACTGTACTTTGAAAGTCACAGGTATGTTTTTAGAGGACGGAAACTTCATCGCCAGGTATTTTTGGGGGGCCTGTAGAGGCCAACGAATTTCCAGATGTGCCAATAATTCTTGGGACCAACGCATTCGTGTTTGTGACTTGCTCCTGCAAAATTGTCCTTTCTTATTTATTTTGAAGGCCAGGCTCTTCAGACTTCAAGTACTAACTCATTTTAGCTCACTTCTTGCTGATCAGCATGAAATCTGTGTGTCTCAGACGTGGCACTGAAAGGTCGTTATTGTACAGTTAAATAAGAAAATTAACACTTTGTCCCAAATACAATTGCAGTTCTGCTCCATTTGAAAATTTTCTGACCTTTCATTGTCAAATTAAGCCAGGTTTGAATTTGGTGGCAACATTTGTATAGAGTTCATCTCTTTCTATGCAAAGACAAAATTTATGTAAAGCCTTGAAATTCTGGGCTTGCTTGAAAAGGAAATGCCTCTGTGGAATGAGACAGGGAAAATACTCTCTGATCAAATCAACACTGCATCAATAGAATCATAGAATGGTTAGAGCTGGAAGGGACCTTAAAGATCAAAGAGTTCCCAACCTCCTGCCCTGGGCAGGGACACCTCCCACCACACCAGGTTGCTCCAAGCCCCATCCAGCCTGGCCTTGAACCCCTCCAGGGATGGGGCAGCTACAGCTTCTCTGGGCAACCTGTTCCAGTGCCTCACCACCCTCACAGCAAAGAATTTCTTCCTAATATCTCATCGAAATCTCCCTTCTTCCAATACAAAACCGTTCCCCCTTGTCCTGTCACTTCATTTCCTGACACACACGTTCAGTGTGAATTTTGCATTTCTTTTGGAAGTTGAAAAATCGGTCCACAAGCAACTGTATGGGACCTGAACCTGGAGCTTTGCCTATCATTTCTTGGCTTTACTAGCAAGGCAAAAAAGAAAAAAGAAAACAGGCAAAAAAAAGAAAAAAAAAGAGAACATTAAGGAAGAAAAACAGGGATTAGGAAGAAGCAGTTTTATTACTTTCATAAAGCCTCATGAGGCTTCTTTAGCTTAGAGAGCTTTCAAATGCTTTTCTGTAGCTGTTATGGACTGTAGCAACCATTTGGAGATGCAGAGCACTGGCGAAGGGTGAGATGCTGGGATTTTTCCCACCTATTGGCTCAGGATGAGGTAACTCACCCCGCTAAGAACAACATTGCCTTTTCTAGGTGGCCCCTGTGAAGCACGACTGCAGCTCTCCCTTGTACCTCACGCTGAGTTTTATGTCCAAAGAATTAAACCGGTGAGCCTGAGTCATTCCTCCAAGCTGGCATCCACCACTAGGTCTGGGGAGAACAAAACTCCATCAGTCTCCGTGCCGGGCGCTGATAGCAAGGGAGCACCGACCACCTCAGCCTTGCTTGAGAAACCTGGTGTTCCCTCATTGCCGTTGTGTTGCTATTACCACCGCCACCCCCTCCTCCCCACACTCCCATTCCCCCTTCACGGCTCTGTTTTTTAAATGGCTCCTT
Source organism: Pedionomus torquatus (assembly GCA_013398155.1). Lineage (NCBI taxonomy): Eukaryota > Metazoa > Chordata > Aves > Charadriiformes > Pedionomidae > Pedionomus > Pedionomus torquatus. The sequence goes on along the minus strand of VZRU01020305.1, from coordinate 164,790 downwards.
CTTTGACGAAGAGAGAGACTCCTGTTCGCTGCCTTGACAGGCCCCATGAGTTTTACTAAGTCATTCACCAGTGTCCCTTTAGCCCACGTGGGTGGCCTTGAATCAGGCAACCAGCAACACCAGGCAATGTGCATTAGGCGATGGGCTTCATAATCCACCCTTTTTTTTTTTTTTTTCCTCCATCTCCTTCCCTCTCTGCCACTCTGGGCCCCTACTGCTGGCCCAAGCCCTAACAAAATGAATATGTTTCTTTGGACCATACCTCTCAGTACAGTACCCGCATTCTCTTGCTCTCTCGTTTCATCTGCATCTCCCTTCTGGCTGCAGTTCTAATCCAGTGGGTAGGAATGGAAGAGGCTGTGGCTTTGAATTCTTTGGCTCGTTTACCCTACTGCCTGGAAACCCCTTGCCAGCGCATCTTATATCTGTCTTTCAGGCTGTAAAATGACAACCCCAAGGGCTGGCGCCCTGCTCAGCCAAAGGAGGAAGACAGCACGTGAATCAGCATCTCTGTAAGATCTCCTGAGAAAGGAGATACCACACACATCCTCGCTCATGGCTCACAGTGAGAGTTTGTGATCTCTGGTCCAATCCAGTTTGTGGCAACTGGCTCCTGAAAGTCATATTCATTTCCAGTTGCAATGGTCTTTCTCTCAAAGCATGTCTTCTCTGATTAGGAGTCTGTGCAGACCCTCAAATCGTTTGACTGAGGCAGGAAACAGGATGGGTTTGGGAGGGGGGAAGGAGAGGAAAAGCCAACAAAGAACAGCTTGGGGGAAAAAAAAGAACCAAAACACAGAGATGCAGCTGCTGGTGGAAAATGATAAACTTGGCCACACACTTGCTTCAGGCCACAGCTACCTTATCCAGGCATTGTTTATCAGGACACACTTGCATGAAAATAATATCTTAGCTCTTTAGAGCAGAGACAGGTTTCTTACATAGATACTCACACCACCAGACCAGGTTGCTCAAAGTCCCATCCAGCCTGGCCTTAAACACTTCCAGGGATGGGGCAGCCACAACTTCTCTGGGCATCAAGATCTTGGGTGTTTCCATCTTAATTCACGACCCAGGGTCCCATTCCATCCAATACAGAGGAATAAGCTCTTTAAGGATTGAGTTTTCTGAGCCATGTTGAGCAAAGTCTTTGAAATTAGTTGCTTCTTAGACAGTATTTATTATGCAGGCTAGGTTATCAGTGAAGACCACCTATGCTTAGGTGACTAGCTCTGACTAAAATGTTTACTTTACAGCAGGCATCTCTTTTTAGTCTGTGATCATATCCAAGAATCACAAAGGTGATATTAACCAGGCTGGAGTGTAAGAAAAACCCATAATGTGGTGTAAGGCACCAAGAGAACTGTGGAAGAATTCTCTTTTGTGTGCATCCTTTCACTAAATCATTATCCCTCTTTCCTCACGCCATGGACACAGACCCAGATTTTACAGGACTCTGTCTCTACACACCGATCACGATTCTTGGCTTTCATCCCCAGAAACAGTAACACACAGGTTTTGTGTTTTCACATTTAACCAGGACTTGGGTGATGAGAAAGCACTACAGGAGGCTAAGGTGAACCCAGACTTTTCTTTAATGAAAATGAGATGAAGCTGTGGAGGGAGAAGTGAGGATGAACACAAATGACTCCCATTTTGGGGTCTCTTTTCTATCCATCACCAGAAATCTCCAGCTTCTGATGTCAACATGGAGCCTATTCTCAAATCACATCCTTTATTAATAATGAAAAAGTGGATATTTCAAAGAATTCTTAATGCTTTGCCTGCTCCAGTCATTATTTTTTTTTGTCTTATATTGATGAAAACTGCTCCATAATTCTTTGCATTACATAACTGCTTAGCAGATGTCCAAGTTTATGGCATCGCTGAAACATCCAATCACCACAGACTCTCTAAGACTCATTTAGAATAAAAAGAAAATAAATTAATCAGCTTCAATGTGCCCGGAAACCAGTGCCCTGTCAGAGAGTGAAATCCATGCTGCCAGCTGTCAAGAGGCTGTGGATTTAGAATATAGTAAAATTTTTACAACGGAGCCATGGAGCCAAATTCCCCCCATCATTAGTTGTTTTTTTTTCAAGGAAGCAACTGGTAGTCAACGCTGAGGCACAGATTTATTGAGAAAAGGTATAAACCAGATAAATACATGAGTGAATCCTGTTTAGTTATCAGTGCAAGAATGTTAAGGATATGATGGAGTGGAGAAGTTAAAATGGAGAATTTGGTATATTCCACACCCTGAGACCAGAGGATGTTAAAAATCCATTGGAATTAATATGTTCTAAACCAAAGAGTTGGGGCAGGATCAATTTGTTCTTCTGGGGAGCAATCAAACACAGGTACCTTTTATCTTGGTGCTCTACAACTCCCAGCCACTATACCAAGGGCTCTTCATGTGCATGGGAGAGGTAGTCCCATACCATCCATCCTCTCCAATAAACAGATAAAACAGATCCAACACAGCAAAAAGGAATACTGTGTTCACCTAAGAAATAAGAAAAGAGGCAGAAAGAGATTAGATGAAATTAAGAGATTGGATGGGATTAGGTAAAATCACTGAAGTCATAGAGGACACCTACACATCTGCTATCTGAATCCATGCTCCCCAAGTCTGAATATTAGCTTGCCCTTCCCTGTAAAATCTGAGATGGGCATCGTGCCTTCTGATAGTATAGAAACAGCAGAATTAGGCAGAAAAAGCTCTGGAGGTCTTAAAATCGCGTCATATTTTGGAGACACATCATAATAGTGAAGACAAGGGGACTTAATATTCCATCATATTTGGAACAGGATTCTTTTGGCAACAAGATTAATGATATTTCATGGAAAAAAGAAATTTTTTATTTTAAATGTTGTGTATATACATACTATACACGTGTATATACAGGTGCATTCTTTCCTTTGGAATAATTAAGTGTCATTCCCTCAGTCTGCCCTCATGGGCCATTTTATCTGGACTTCTCATCTTTCTTGCTGCTTTTCTCTGAACTCTGTATAGTTGGTGCATCTCTTCTTCTTGAAATCCAGTGGCCAACACTGAATCCAGCAGTTGTCTGAGACCTTCACACCCTGCCCTTCTTTTCCACCAAGTAAAACCTTAGTTAACTAGTGCACAACAGTTTTAAATGCTTTATTGATACGGGTCCTTGTGGCACTTGTTATCATCTACACGCTTTAACAAAAGCAACAATCTCATTTGCAGTGGTTGGATTATATTTATTTATATTAGATTGGATATTAGGAAGAAATTCTGTACTGTGAGGGTGGTGAGGCACTGGAACAGGTTGCCCAGAGGTGTTGTGGCTGCCTCATCCCTGGAGGGGTTCAAGGCCAGGCTGGATGGGGCTTGGAGCAACCTGGTGTGGTGGGAGGTGCCCCTGCCCAGGGCAGGAGGTTGGAACTCAATGATCTTTAAGGTCCCTTCGAACTCTAACCATTCTATGATTCTGTGAAGTCTTGAACACTCCTAACTGCAACTGAAACTAAGGGAAACTGTTCTTCAAATAAATAAATAATGTGGGATTTATCTGCCTTAGTCCTTCCAGGGGATAATTCGTTTTATCCCAAGGCAGTTATCCAAGACATAGTAGAAGAAGCACCTCCGAATGTGCTTGTTTCTCCCCACTGACTGTGCAAAAATGAGTAGCTCAGAAAGAAATTACAGCTAGACAGATAAAGTTGGATGAGATTAATAAGGTATAAATATTTAAACCTCTGCCAAAGCAGGCATTGAGAGTTCAGCCTGGACATCAAAATAACTGGGTACTTTTCATGTTTATCTTAATCTAGTTATCAGATTCCCATTAGTAAAATAAGGATAATGTTCCCATCTCAGAGAGGTATTCTGAAGATGATTAACATTGGGAAACCACTCAGGAATGCCAAGGAAATAAAGCTCTGGAGGAAACAAAGAGCTCTGTCTTTAGAGAAACCTTTGAACCATAGTTAGAAAATCCATCCTGGAAGCAACTACTACGCAACAAAGCTAAAATTTTCTAAGAACTTGGTGCTGCTATCTGGGCATGATTTTCACCATGGGAGGTTACCATTTAAATATAGTAGGCTACTGTATCTTTAAGTCGCAAGATAACACGCAATAAAAGGGAGAAAGGTAAGGTTTCACAAGCCACTTTTACTTTGGCTTATCTTAATTAGTGAGAAATTCACTTTACAACTGCAATCCCGCAGATACTTTTTGCTACAGATTCATGTGAACGTGTTGGTCTGCATGTTCAATGTATAGCAATGTATGAATATGGACATGAAGAGAGAAGCAAAAAAATATTCTGAACTCATTTCCCTTTTAGCCACTTTTCCTTCTTTCCATGGGATAAAATGATGAAAGTGTCTAATTTTGTAAAATGAGAAACATAAAGAAAAAACAAAAACAAAAACAAAAAAAAAAAGTTATAAATTCAGCTGTGGTTAGACGTCTCCCTAAGAACAGCTTGAAATGCTATTGGGAAAAGGAGATTGGCAGATCTCAAAGTTCTCAGTTGCTTCTAGAAATGTTCATCATTGTCAATGTAGAGATTTGTAATTTGAGTGCCTCATTTGGGTGCCTCATTGAGTGCCTGAGAGCAGCCTTCCAGGATCTGAAGGGAGCCTACAGGAGAGCTGGAGAGGGACTCTGTCAGGAAGCCTAGTGATAGGACAAGGGGAATGGCTTTAAACTAGAAGAGGAGAGAATATCGTGGATATTAGGAAGAACTTCTTTGCTGTGAGGGCGGTGAGGCACTGGAAGAGGTTGCCCAGAGAAGCTGTGGCTGCCCCATCCCTGGAGGGGTTCAAGGCCAGGCTGGATGGGGCTTGGAGCAACCTGGTGGGGTGGGAGGTGTCCCTGCCCAGGGCAGGGGGGTTGGAACTGGATGATCATTGAGGTCCCTTCCAACTCTAACCATTCTATGATTCATTTTATATTTTTTTATACATATATATTTACTGTTATTAAGTTCAGGTTGGTACATACAAGGCCTGGAATTCCCAAGTGAATGTGAAGGACCCCCCTTCCCTAAGTTCTAGGAATGAAGACTAATAATAAATGAAAGAATTAATAGCAAGTGCACTTATTGCCATGGAAACACAGCCAAAACAAATCCTAGGAGGTTCTGATTCCCAGAATTCACACATGCCAATAGAAGAATTCCACAGAGTTACCCATCGCCCTGGTGATCCTACGTGTACAATGTGCCTCTACGACGTAGCTATTCCTCTCCGTATGCCCAGTGCGAAGCCTCTCCTGCTTTTCAATCTCTGCTGAGGTAACACCGACTGGAGTATTAATAAGAGCATCAGTCTAAATTTGGAATTGAAGGGACAGGGGAGAAGACTGGGTGGGAACAGGGCGATTTCAGTTTGTTTTGTCCTGTTTCTATGCTCATACCCGTATTTGTCTCGGATGGCCTGGATGTTGCCATAGTGACCTTTGATAAATCCGTGTTACGGATGCTGTGAAATAGAAAGCCGTGCCACATTTCAGGGAGTGCAAGTTCATGGAATAGAGCAGGGGGCTGGAACCTTCAAAGGTATGTTGGTCAGATTTAGCACTCTCATCTGTTGTAATAATCGCTTAGTCTCTTCATTAAAAAAATAAAAAAAGAACTCCTTCTAGCCTAGAAATTCATCCTGCTCTTGAGAAGTTTATGCGAGAAAATTCATAAAGAGTCCATTTGATCAGCCTATATGACTTACATTTATTTACTGAGTAAAAAAGTCACATTTGCTTCGCTGATACCATGTTTTGTGAGTGTTTCTTAATTAAGGAGAGAAAAAGAACCCACAGAGTCAAATCATTCTTGCTTCCAGCGCACCAGCCTTCACTGTTGAAACCCCAAGAAACTTTCCACTGTGTACCTAAGGCATGTGACAACACCTCTAAGACCTCTCCCTCCTTCTGACAGACACCTTTGTCTATATCTTGGAAGGAAGAGACTTCCTCTTTTTAAAGGTGGTGATATAAAAATCAGATGGTTTCATTCAAGTCAGGAAGAAACGAACCCTGAGCAGAAATGGGTACTTTCCAAGATGACTTATTCCACTTGATGTCTTAGACATCTAATCCACAGGACAGAACTCCACATTTAGGTTTTAGATGGTAAACATTAGGTAAGGTAACCACCAAACTAAAGGCATCTGTAAAAATTTTCAGCTTCAGAAATGAAAATCCTATAGTACCCCTAAAAAGCAGGAGAGCACCCAGCTGCAGCTCCTGCAAATCCCTGGGCCTCTGTTGCAAAGACCTACAGGCCTGTGTTCATCCTGCCTAATTTTTTTTTTTTTTTCAGAAAATCAGCAAAACATCTTTCTGCAGAATTTTCTTGTTCCACACTGGTTATAACCAGTGCAGAGAGGCAGTCATTTTGGAGGACGGTCCATCCCCGCAGTCATAAACCACCACCCAAAGATGTCTTTAACAGAGCTGACAGGCAGAGCCTTTGATGATTAACTTAGATTAAGTGCTGAGGGTAGATTTAATCTCCATTAACCATAGCCATTTAAAACTTAAGCCCCTGCTTTAAGCCAGGTTTCCTGCTTTTACAAGTGAAAGGTCGCTTGAGAGGGCATCCCATGCCATCTATTTTAGCCAATTATCTAAGGGCCTAATTTTCCGACAGAGAGGTCTATGACAACAGAGGAACATTTGTGTGATGATCTCCCTACCAATGACTTATTTCTAGTATCATTTTTTTAACCTTTACTTATATTATTAGCTATGCCCATTGAAGGACAAAACCTTTAATGTTTCCAAGAGACATGATCTCCATGGAGGAAACGTTCATAAACCACAGCTGGAGCAACCTCCTTCCACTTCAGCACCATCTACCTCCACTTTTTGTTTTGGTTTGGTTTGTGGGTTTTTTTTGTGTGTGTATGTGTGTATGGTTGGACTGGATGATCTTGGAGATCCCCATGAAGATTCTGTGACCCTGTAACCTTCTGGCCATGCTCCTTTTTATGCAGCCCGGGATGCAATTGGCTTTCTGGGCTGTGAGAGCACGTTGTCAGCTCATGCCAAAGACTAACCCCATTTTTGACACCTACCTTAAGCATTGTGGCTGTTGTGGCATCTTGAGATCAAGAAAGCACAGAGCAGTTCAGACTTCCACTACCTCAGGCTTTCAGACCTTGTCATCCTGTAGGGTCAGCAATGAGATGTTATTACATTAGAGGTAAGCAGAAAACATAGTATTTACTCTCCCCCAAGGAATTACAATTACATCCAGACTAAGCCAATGCTTTAGGCTCTCACCATGATCAATTTGAATGGACTATCCTTCCAGTATCTGAAGGGAGCCTACAGGAGAGCTGGGGAGGGAATCTTTGTCAGGAAGCCTAGTGATAGGACAAGGGGGAATGGTTTTAAACTGGAAGAGGGGAGATATAGATTGAATATTAGGAAGAACTTCTTTGCTGTGAGGGTGGTGAGGCACTGGAACAGGCTGCCCAGAGAAGCTGTTAAAGCCCCATCCCTGGAGAGGTTCAAGGCCAGGCTGGATGGGGCTTGGAGCAACCTGGTGGTGGGAGGTGTCCCTGCCCATGGCAGGGGGGGTGGAACTCAATGATCTTTAAGGTCCTTTCCGACTCTAACCATTTTATGATTCTATGACTATATATGATTTTCATGCTGCTCTCTCATTATAGTCTTCTTTTTTTCCTGCCATATTCTCATACCTATGTCTTAAAAACATGACATTTATGACACTGAGCTGTGTGTATATGTATATGGGACCGTACAATTCTTCCAAGAATTGCTTTAGTGTGTGGGATGATTTTAATAAAATTTCTGAGATTAATAGAACATTCCATTATAACAAAAAGAAGTGTAGAATAGAGGTCCTAGAGTCCATCTTTACCAGATAGCAGATAATCTGTTAAAAGCAAGAGACATCTTGTACTCCTGAAATGGAAAAATCTTCACCTGTAACTTACTTGTCCTCCATCGTGAAGAAATGAGGCTTCACTGCCACGCCGGTGACAAACCAGAGGACTGAAGATGAGATGGAAACGAACACCGCTGTGTTTGGAAGAATTCGGAGAAGATTCGCAAGAACGAGCCAAACCCTGAAAATTTTTACACGGCACCAAGAAACTAAGAAAGCTCCCTCTGTTCAGCTGAACGTTGAGGTGATGTGTCTGAGTCACTAAGTGCTTGTACAGGACGAAATTTTCTCGTAGTGGAGAGCTCGTTTAAAGTAGGCAAAAGCTACTTTAAAGGTTGGCATCTCTCTTAAAAAAGGTTGGCATCTACCTATGCCAGGCTGGGGGAAAAATAAAAGAAAGAAAAAAATAACAAATCTCCATAAACCAGTTCTTAACTAGCAATTGGGATGCCTAACAAGGGAAATACTGGCTTAACCAATCGAAGGATTTTAATAGAGATCAAACGCTCTCCTATCAAATGGTCTCCACCTGAAGCAGCCGATCACAGAAAGGGGCAGCAACCCCTGGGGCACTTCATCCTGGCAAGGTGTCAAAGCAGGTGACTGCAAGGTTCTTTTCTCACCTTGAAACCTGTGCCACCAGAAACGAGAAGCAAACTTAATTAGCCTAGTCAGCACCGGGACACTAGGTGGCCCACAAACCACACACACACACACACACACACACACACACACTGCAGACACTCATCCTGAGC
>VZRU01020305.1:124189-140283 GCA_013398155.1 Pedionomus torquatus | reverse complement strand
GAAAATGCTTGGGGAGGAAGGGGGGGGGGGAATCTTCTGGTTTTTGACATTTAAATGAACTAAAACAAGAAATTTGATCAACTGTTCCTGTCTAGCTGTCATGTACAAGCACAAAAGCAAGGCCAAAATCAGCATTCAATCCCCCTCATGTTTTGAGAAGATTCAAGTTTATTCATTCTGTGAATGGAAAGGAAAAAATATTTCATTCCTAAATTTTAAGGTGGATTTTTGGTTTTGTTTTGGTTTTGATGTTGTTTATTTTGGTTTTTGGTTTGTTTTTCTTTTTTTATTTTTTCAGCCCACAGATCCTGAATATTAATAGCCACAGACCTTTAAAAGAATTGCTTCATTGCTCAGGACCACTTGCAAAGGGCTTACCTGCAGAGCTCACCTGTGGTGCCCCTGGGAAAGGAGAGCAACAGCTCAAATATACCAACAAGTGAGGGACAAGACCTGAATTTGCCCTGTCTGGCAAACTGACCTTCACCCTCTGGTGTCCTTTTGAAGCACCAGGCATGAACCACAGGTAGCACAGACTCCAGTCCCATAATTTGGTTTCTCCACCTGCAGAGTAGTGAGGTATTGGTTGCCCTAGTACAGGTGCTGCTCCCCAGGCTCTCCCAGTGCTTCTGGAATTGCAATGTGTGTTTTGATTAAAGGACAAGGTCCATGTCCTTCCTATCTGATAGCAAGAGTGGCCACAGGGAGAGTGACTGGCTTCAACCCCTCCATCAGACACCACCTCAGTCACATCCAAGCCATGAGCCAGAGAGGATGACGGTCCTTCTGCCCACTCCATCTGGAGTGTTGGTAATCTTTGGGAAGAGGGACAGGCTGTCAAGCTGGGAGTGATGCTAGAATTCATAGCATCACAGCTCTTGCCTGTCAGATCATCATAGAATCACAGAATGGTTAGAGTTGGAAGGGACCCTGAAGATCATCCAGTTCCAACCTCCCTGCCATGGGCAGGGACACCTCCCACCACACCAGGTTGCTCCAAGCCCCATCCAGCCTGGCCTTGAGCCCCTCNGCTGGACCCGTTCCAACAGTCCTATGTCCTTTTAACAGATAACACCCAATGACAGCTGAAGACCATGAAGAAAATTTAATAAAAAATAAACTAAGTATAGAGAGAAGGAAACAAGCCACACTATGTTATCACTTCACTGCGTAAATCAGCACACCTTTAAAGCTGAGGAGTGAAAAGAAGAGAAAGGCCTTAAGTTCCCTGCCCTTTAAGCATCATTTCCTATGCATGCAAGTAACATGAACACTGCAATTATATAGCCAAGCTAGCTGAAGACAGAATAAGAGAAAAAAAAAAAAATAGGAGGAAAGATTTACAGCCCTTCCAAAAGATGGAATTGAAATATGTAAAAGAGGGCAGAGCTGATTGCCAAAATACTGGAGGTTTTCTGTTCCTTCCACCGAGCTGTATTGTGAGCGACATTTGGAAGCGGAGCGGGGAGGGGGCAGTGGGGAAGCGTTGGAATCTCAGGGTTTTTATTTCACCATGAAACTTTAGCACGAGCAATTTTAATTGTGGATCCTTGTGGACAAGACCTTGAAATCCTACCCAGCCAGAGCTTTCTGGTCCCGGAGTGTTCTTGGAACCGGTTGTGGCTCCCAGTCACTTGGTTGCTTTATCCAAGTGTGTTCTCTCAGTCCATCAGTGGGACGCAGAATGGGTCCGAGGGTTAACTATTTGTTAGCGGCCTCGGACAGAAAGAGTTCAGGTAGGGGCTGTTTCATCACCAGTCATGCAGGCAGTGTGTTTATATCTATTTTTGAGAATATCGCTATGGGAGTTTTCTTTTTTTCTTTTTTTCTTTTTTTCTTTTTTTCTTTTTTTCTTTTTTTCTTTTTTTCTTTTTTTCTTTTTTTCTTTTTTTCTTTTTTTCTTTTTTTCTTTTTTTCTTTTTTTCTTTTTTTCTTTTTTTCTTTTTTTCTTTTTTTCTTTTTTTCTTTTTTTTTTTTTTTCTTTGTTTCTTTTTTTTCTTCTCTTCTCACTTTGGAAAGTGATAGGCCTTTCACGCAGTTGGCACCTAATCAAGAAACTTTGGAGAGGGAACACGAGTGCAGCCGCTCAGAGTAATTGATTGTGGCTACTGGTTGAGTGCATTAGCATTTGCGATAGTGTGAAATACTATCTGTTGGAGGGCCTCAAAATTATCGGGGTATTTAATCACGGACTGGGCATGTCTCTGATGTATTTATGTGTATTACCATCAGAGGGGTCACTTGGGCGACGCACTGAGATAATGGAAAGAAAGAGGAGTTGGAACTTCGGGCAATATATCTTCTTTTAAATTCACAGAACTTCTTGGGAAATACCAGTAGCCACCTGACGCGCCTCTAGGTGATTAATCCACATTTTAGAGTGTGAATATTTTGATTTGGGTCCTCAGTGGGTCTAAGTTGGAGGTACCCCTGTGACATTGATATAGACCAGATGAGAATTTGGCTCAGTTACATTGAAAGGTGGGTCAGGAATCCACATGAGCTCAGATTATTTGGAGACTTCTATTTCTCGACTCCAAATATACTATAAAAACAGCCCCTCCTGCAGAATTGTCCTGTTTCCAGATCCCCCAGAAAACCTGCAGCGGTGAAAGTTTTGAGAAGTCTGAAATCAAAAGGTGATTTAGTTAAACTTCTAGCAAAATCTTGCTTGTGTTCTAGGGTTTGAAAAGCGATTATTGAAGCAATACTGACATTTCACCATTATTTTCATTTCCCAGGCCTCAATATAGATTATTTTTCCTTCTTTTCTAAATTTCAGACAATTCTCCTCTTCCTTTTCTTTAAATAAACGTAGTGATTAATTTCACTTCTAAAAATTATTTTTGTTAGAAAATCTCAATAAATCCCAATTTCAGGAAGCTAAACGCCTTGATAATGACTTGCAGAACATTTTTACTAGTAATACTAATAAGGTTATAACATTTTTACTGAAGTTCCTCCTGTGATCCCTCGTACACCTTCCATCTGCCAATGGCTACACCGACTTGCTGTGAAATCATCTTGAAGGCTGGGATAAAAGTCCTCCACTAAAGCTGCCACCAGGGAGAAAGACAAAAAGCAGATGGCACATTTCATTACCTTGCTAATCCCCACGCACATATCTGGCATACATGCTGGCATTCATCTGTCCTATTTTTATATGCCCAAAAGTTAGACATCTGAATCCGAGCTCCTCAACCACCATCGATGTAATAGTCAGAACAGAGAAATCGCAGCCTGAAAAAAAAAACAGGTTTCCAAGTTTGTGTGATTCATCTCCCAAGGCTGCGCGTCAATAGATCAGGCAAAAAAGAGGAATGAGCCCAAACACAGGTTGTTTCATCAACCTCTGTTCCTCCACCGCCAAGAACCCAGAGAAAACCTAAAAAAAATCAGCTTTATCTCTTCCTTTGTAACTGGGGGCAGGAGAGAACCACATATTAGTTATACCCCATATACAGGACCATACATAATAACTGAATGGTCATCCCTCCAAGGAAGAACTTGCCCTTGAGTGAGTCAAATCTTTCAGATACTCACATGAAAAAAATATAGACCTAAAATTTGTTTCTCGTTGCCGTGCTTCCTCCTTCCACAAGCATATTCCTTGCTGATGCAGAAATCGTGTCTTAGCCCATCTGTTCCTCTGAACAAATCCCTGGGAGGACTTGCTCCGAGACGTGTACTCAGACCTTGCATGGTACACCTGTGAAACTTAGCGGCAGGGACCACTACATCCAGAAGAATGACTGGAGAAGGTGATGCCAAAGCATTGCCTTTGGGTATGTCATAGGAAATAAAAAAAAAACAAATACGCAGGAGAGCTGGCTTCAGTTCCCACAGCAGTCTTGAGAAGTCAGAACTGCAACCCTAGCACTGGGTGAGGACAAAAGGAAAAAGAACAAACTATTTGTTGTCCCTTCTGTTCAGGATATAGCGGGGCAGGGAAAGGAGGAGAGGTTACCTGGGGCAAGAAAAAAGGAGGCTGAATCTTTAGCCTAGTGCTAAAGGATTCACATGAAAATCTAGAGCAAGAAAAGAACTGGAGTCTCCCCGGCTTCCATCATAAACAGCTCATCAGCATCAGCTCATCATGTTTGTGTCTTACCGATCAAAAACTGACTGATTTTAGGCAGAGAAATGTTCCAATGTATGTCTGACATACCTTTTTTCAACCATACTATCTGTCTTTCTATCTGTCTACCTCTAATATGCTGAATCATTAAGTTTTCACGGAAAGAAACATTTTCTTTCTGAAACTTGCACTCTCTGTTAAGAAAAATAATAATTATAAAGAAAATAAAATGAAAAAAAAAATCATGGAAAATGTAGCTGTAGTACTAGGCACTGTCGTGCCAGATTTTCACTTGGCCTGGATCAGTATACCTCTGCTGACCTCAATAATAATTTAGCTTGAGGGCAAGAACTTGGTGTTCAGTCATAGAGGGACTGTGGCTAATCTGCTGAATAAATCAGAGGAGACCATCCAGCCACTCCGTAACTTCCCAGTAGCCGGTGGCCAATGCCCTGCTCTCGATCAGTGGCACAGCAGTTTAATGGGAATCTTGCATTACTTCTGTTGTTGTTGTTGTTGTTGTTGTTATTTTTAAAGGGTTTGGCTTTTTTCCACGAGTCTTTGCCAAGTTGCTCAATACTGTCACTGGCATCAGCCTGAAGTGATGAAGTTTCTCCCGATGTGAGCATGAGCTAGAAATTTGGCTCATTTTAGAAAAAAATATCAAACCCCCAGTCCTTTAAAGGCAACTGGTTTTCAGCAGGGACAGCTTAGCATTTCTTCTGTCAATGACAAGTGCACAAGCCTTACCAATATCCCCCTTTTATGTTCCCAGACACAGGTTCCTGACTTTCAACAGGGCTGCTACTGCAACACATGAATGAAGTTTGGGCACTTTTCTCCTCTCTCCATCCTCAGCAGCTGCACATGAGGGTACATGAAGTGCCCATGGAAGTTAATGGAAAGTTTATCCCTATTTTCCACAGTCAGATGCTGTTTTCAGGAGAGAGGGTAAATAGCAAAGGGCCTTTGAGGCACTTCTGCCCTGAAGGCGCAGGGAGAAAGGTCCATCTGCTCCCTAATTCTGCCCAGCCTTGCCATGGGTTCTGTGTCTCCTGTGCAGGGACACGAGCTCTGTAGGAGAGCGGTGTGAAACACACCACACTTGAAAGAACTAGTAAGCATTACTCTTTCCTGCTTTTTGCTGCATAATGAAATATTTCGTGATCATTGCATGGAATCATGGAATGATTAGAGTTGGAAGGGACCTTCAAGATCATCCAGTTCCAATCCCCCTGCCCTGGGCAGGGACACCTCCCACCACACCAGGTTGCAGGGAGGGAGGCAGAGGGGCAAAGGAATTGAATTGTTTTCCTTAAAGTGGCTGAGGGAATTTTTTTTGGCTTTTTTTTTTTTTTTTTTTCTGCTACAGCTCTGAAAGACAGAGGAAGGAGAAATGAAAAGTGGAGCAATATGAAGGAAAGAAAGGGGGAAAAAGGATCAATATTTCTGTTGATTGACTGATATGCAGAGGAAAGAGAGAGAAAGAGAGAGGATCACGTTAACAAATCTCTCTTTAAATCCTAACTTGCAAGTGAAAATGTGTTGGCTCCTTCTAAATCCCTGCAGAGATTTTGAGACATTGAAGCCAGCAGACACCCTATGATCATCTAACCTGACCTTTCTTAACTCAGTCTAGAAACTTTACCCAGTGATTCCTGGAATGGAAGGAATTATCCCCACTATGTGAGCACATTTCTAAGATGCAGCTTAATAAACTGATTATGGGTATCATGTTGCCCGTGATAGCAGAGCGCTGGATGTCATGGACCGGTTCCTGTGTTCCTCGGGAGGAATGTTACCAACGACTTGTGGTTGAGCTAAAGCACATTTATCCCTTCTTCCTCCAACTGCTACTAATTCTGACATTGCTGACAGAGCTGCCTCGTCTGAGCGTGCACGGGGAGATTCAGAGCCACATGAATCATAGCGCAGAGGCAGAGCTACGTTGCAAACATTTCCCAGTTCTTCCCCAAACCGATCAGGTCAAGGTAGACCCATTTTTTTTCCGTTGTCAAAGTTAAAGCTGCAGCCGCAGGACTTCAGTGCTATGTGATGCAGACCCCCTTAGACAATATACCTCCATGCCTTGGCGAGATGAAGGTTTGCATTTCTGGCCATTCTGGTGCATTTTAAAAGAGATAATCTTGCTGCCTCATGATCCGAAGGCACAGATAGACAGACACATACCTTGGAAGAAAGAGTATCCACGCCAGGGATGAAGGTGTGCCAGAAGCCATAATCTTCATCCCACGTAGCTGTTTTACTATTGGGGAAAAGGGACTCCTCTCTCTCTCATCTATTCCATTCTTTGCTTCTTGATAAACAGGTCAGTTTTGTAAGCTCCACTTCAGATGAAGATATCTTTTTCTGTTGCCCCTAAATTTCATAGAGAGAAAAATAAAAATTTGGCCATCAAGCCAGGATTTTCCACCAGACCAAGACAGGCAGAATGTCCAGCCCCAGGACAAAAATAACCTTCAGCTCTGCTGTACTGGAAAATGCAGGTAAACAGAGCCTGGACATGGTGGTTTCAATGATTTACATATGCATGGAATCTGCCACATCATGAAAAGGTTGAACTTACTGTGCAGGTGAAAGCTCTCGGTGCAGGGTGGATACAATCATGTTCAATATCCTGATGGCCCTGGGTTTGCTCTGTATTTCCAGCCTGGCAGGCACCCTCGTATCCCCATCTGGGATTTTTCAGATGAAATATAGGATCTTTCCATTTTTGTCTCTCCTTATCTCAACATATGACATTGTGAAATATGGGATTCAGCACTCCTGAGTATGTAAAACAATAAACCAGTTATTAAAGAGGCTGCAATTCTTTTGCCTTCGGGTAATATTTTCATCTCTCAGATTCTTCATGGTCTTTGTATGCGCTTGTTGAAAGCTGAAAGATATCACACATCCCCCTGCCCTGGGCAGGTCATACCTGGGCTTGGGAATGCCTGAAATAGCAGGCATCTTTAGCTTGGGAATGCCTGAAATAGCTACTACAACTGTTGGAATTAGGGCATTTCCAGGTCAGGAACTGTTAGGAGGCTCATACCGTTAACAACAATGGGCCACCATGGGACAGCCAGAACTGTTATTCACGTTTCAAGCTCTGGAGAGTTCAGAGGTCCAAACAAAACTCAGAGGTGCAAAAGCTTGGCATATCATGAAAATACACTCATCTGGAAATGGTCTAAGAATCTCCCATGGTGGTTACTGGCAACAACTGAAGAACTTTGGTAGGCAGGTCTGTCCTTCTCAGGATGCAGGAAATATTGTTGGGATGGCCTTTCCCAAGGTATTTTCCTCCTGTGTTTCCCTTCACAGTTGGTAACAAAGCCACATCCTGCGAACAATGGATGTGGTGGAGGAGACTGGAACCTGACACTGGAACTTCTGAACACTTGGCACTAAAAATGTTAGCATCCCACCCCTGCACTAGAAGAAACTCACCGCAACTGCTACCAGTGAGGGGACTCAGACATCTGAGAAGAGCAGGAAAAGCTTGGAGGTTGGGTCTGGAACAGAGGCTGCCAAGGAGAGAGGAACCTGTAATCAAGTCCTCCGTTGAGGTACAGATGCTCAGCAAGGCAAGACCAGTATCAACACGGTATAAAGCTGGAGCATTGAGTTCTGCAAAGCGCAGTGTCTGCCCTTGAGTGTGGGAGAAATGGGCTTCGGTGGATTTGGTGGGGTTCCTCAGCATTTCAGGGCTGAGGACTTGGTCTCAGGGCTTGTGAGCGTCCATCAGCATGTAAAAACAGCTCATAGTAGAACTATAGGAGGAAGACGATCCTTCTGTGCGTTAAAGAAAGATCCCTGACAGCACAAATCAGGTGTATCCTGCACCGGTTGTCATATACAAGTCCTCCCTTAGCAATGCAAGGGACACATCTGGAGGGACTGTAATTACATTTTATTCTCCCTGAAGGTCCACTTGCACCCTTGCAAAATGAGCCTGTTGCAATAGGGTGGTCCCGGGTGCACTGCTAATTGAAGTGCAATGTGAAAAATCAGGGGAAAGACCTCAAACAGGGAGCAAGGGGCTTGCTAAAGAGTGATTTTTTTAATGGCACCTTACAGAAATAAGGCAGGCAAGAATTCGAAGCAGGTGGTGCTCATGGAAAGGGAGTAATTCTGGATCTTTGCTGAAGTAGAGGATAATTCACATAAGACTTCCTTCTTTTCGGTTGTTTTGGTGATTACACCTCACTCTGCCTTACTGCTTTGTTTTGTCCTGTTTCCAAGCAAAACTAAGGCAAGAAAATTGATAGCAGAAGAGGTGGTGTCCCTACCATAAGACTTTGTCAGAGACCTCACTTTGAATTCACCAGCTTAATTAAATGCTTTTCCTGCCTCCTTTGACTGATATGTTGAAGTCTCTCCTCCAGCGTGAAGCCTCACTGTATCTCATTGCATGACACAGGGTGTCCCTGGCAATACGACAATATAAAAAAGGGCTGGGAACATCCACGCCTTGTTGTACCTTGCACATCTCACTGCAGGGATGGGATTCAGTTGCCGGCGTTTAACGTTGGTTTGGAAGCTGCATGTTATCCAAACCGACCTCTAATTGTCACCCCAGAAGCTGGAGGTCTCCCATTATTCCTGTATCTAAGACACTTCAGGGCATCTTAATGGACCATGAAGGTCCCATGTGTGAGCTGAACCGAGGCACGAGCTGTATACACCCATTCTTTTGCCACCTCAGCTAAGAAGTAACACTTATGAACATAAATCAGCAATTCTTCTTCATCAGCAGGACCTAGAAACCGGCATACTGTTGGTGCAAACAATAGGATGCTTTGCTACAGTACCCCCATCGAGTGCTTTTAATTGCACCCCACTCTTTTCTACTTTTCTACTGCTCCCCAGTTTTTGCATAAAGAAAGACTATAGGCCCATTTCTAGCGAAATTCATTTTGGATATTAAGCACGTCGTCTCAATGAGGCATTTAAGTCTCAGCCAGTCACTTTTGGCTTCCTTAATCTGTGGAAGGAAACCGTCACTTTCAGAAAGGAGGAAACACCCTTGAGAGGTTTATCTGCCATCCCATAGACTATCAAATGAACCTCAGTTGACTCGCTAAGACGAATAGTGAAGTCAGATGAGATGAATCCCACAGTTAGGATCCAACTCCCACCATGCATCGAGGATGTGTTTAATTTTAAGCATCGTCCCCATATTGAGATAAACATTTGCAGAAACACTGGCTTTTGACCATTTTCTGGCTTAAGCAAAAATGCTTTTCATCATTCTATGAGAACTTCTTTAATCTCCCCCAATATGAATGTTTTAGATTCATATTTCTTCCTAAGTTGCCAGTTTTATCTGGCTGGTAAAGAATAATTTTCTGATGCATTGATCTGCTTTAGTATAAGTTAACAGTTTCTTGTTAGGACTTTTGTTACCTTTATTTAATGCCAGGCCATATGGAAGCCTCCTCTCTCTAATTCTGGTTACAGAGAGATGGAGAGAAAATTTACCTGTGAGAATGTCTACTGAGTAGATTATTCAGAGAACCATTAAACTGAGAATTCTCCATATTATTTTTGTTTTCCAATGACATTGAAGGGGTGAGGGGCATGTGTAGAAGTTAATATTTTTAGAGTAAGAAGGAAAAATATCTCAAGCAGATTAAAGCTAGTGATGTTTTTGTGTCTTTGGTGTGCAAATGAACTGCAGAATGATGCCATTTAGTAGTTGGAGGTGTTCTAGGTCCACTGAGGACTACGTGTGGGGATTCACAAAGGTATTGACAAGGACTGGGATTTTCTGAGATAAATTCTTTCACCACTAATATACAGTAGAAACTTCTAGGGATCAGATCCTCAGGTGACGAGAACTGGAAGTTCTGCCACCTGTCCAAAGCCCATTTTCCATTCTCTGGTCCTACCAGACCACTGAATATTGAGAGTTGATTTTATTATTGCTTATAGAACAGGAGATATCATTTGCTTAAGTAATCACAATATTTTATCCTTCCTCCAAAAGGGGCCCTTAATTTAAACACTTTAAATGTAAGCACTAGATGTGTATTCCTTTTAAATGAAATTAATTCCACTCAGTGCAACCTGTGTGGCACAACTAGAACTCACACATGGACATCATTTGTGCAAAGACTGTGGATCCCGTCCCGAGCTTCAGGTCACCCTGGGGAGGAAAAGGTGGAGAAGGCTTTATCTGGGAAAGCTGAGAGGAAAAAGTAGTAACTGAAGTATTTCCCCAGCCAATGTGTTGCTCAGAGGCTGAGAGGGCTTGTCAGTCTAGAGAAGATGGATTAGTGAGCTCGGGTAAGTGAAGCTGTATCATAAATGCAATTTATCCCCAGATCCACAATCCATACGGGGCTGACCCACCAGGGTTGCCTGTCTCTCTGCACAGTGCATCAATGCACACACATACCACTGGAGAGGACGCGTTTAGGTGTCAAAGGGTTGCGGTCAATCAATCATTCCTTTGGCCACCACCTCTCTTCCCCTCCCCTCAGGGAGGGGGGCAAGGTTCTGTGTTTTATTCTTTCCAACCATCATTTATTTCTTCTGAAAGAACAAGCCTTCTTTGTTTGGGGCTCCTACAAGTTGCACTAGATGGGAGGGGTGAGGGGATTCTCTCACAGGATCTCTGAGGCAACCCCCACAGCTGATTTCTGAGTACACCACGTACCGTGGTGTCACAAAGATACCACAAACAGAGAAAAGTCATGCAGCCATGTGTTATGGGAGCTGGCCCTATATCCATGCCAAGATTCTGGATTTCCTGGCGCTCTAAAGCTCTTTGGACCATGGGGATTATACATTGCACAAGGTATCAGATGCCAAACACTGACTTTTTAAAAAGCACATGGGAAACAAATCAAAATGACCTCTTAAAAAAAAAATAAAAGAATCCTATAGATATGTTTTTAACAATAACAGATCAGGAAACTTTGCCTTATTAGACATTCACCCAGCTTATCTGCCTGCTGGCATTCCTCAAGTGCACTTGAACACACGCTGGGCCACCTAGGTCTGGGATCCTCTCCGATTTCACAAACCAAGCGAGGTCAGCCCAGGGCAGAGGTTGGATACGGTTCCTCTTAGTGAAACCCCACTGTCCATCAAAAATGGTGCTATTCTATCGGTTGGCAATGAACTTTTTCAGTCAAAGATTAATCCAGAGCCAGGAACAGCTGGAGTTGTTCTTCTAAACAATGGGTCAAATCCAAGTCCTTCTGACTGCCCATGTATTGAAGACTTGGTAGACTTTGCACAACACTGGGAGAACTCACCCCAGATGACCTGGTCAAAGTTATTTTTAACTTATCTTCCGCCACTTTATAATGTTTTTGATAAATAAAATGCCACACACAGCATCTGGCTTGTTGTCTTCCCTTTGCCGGGGAGGAGACACAGCACCAAGAGAGTTCCCTGGCCAACAAAACCCTTCCACACTTGTTCTGCTTTCTGCTCTTGAGCAATACTGGCAAACTCGGTTGCAGAGTTTGAACCGGGCAACATCCACGTGAATATTTCAGGACTTAAGCTCTATTCTGGTGATTCTATGATTCAATGGGATTTGAGTGGCATAAATACAGATTTCTAGAGTGTAGAAAGGTACCTGAGTTTGTACCTCAGTTCTTCTTAGAGTCAATAAAGATCTTAGGACATGATCTATATAATCTAGGGAGTAGGTGCACTTTAAGATTAATAAAATGTGGAAAAGTGTTTGAATTAGTTCAGTAAGTTAATTTTGGGGGAGTCAGTAAACTGCAGTATTTTTTGTGCAGGACCAGTGCATCAGGCTTGTGTGGCAAGGTTTTGCCAGTGGGTGGGTTACAGGAGTGGATTCTGTGAGAAGCTACTAGAAGCGTCCCTCATGTCCAAGAGAGCCAATGCCAGCCAGTTCCAAGACGGACCCACCAATGGCCAAGGACAAGCCCATCAATGATGATGGTAACACCTCTGGGAGAAAGCATTTAAGAAGCAGGCAAAAAATACTCTGCAGCAGCAGGCAGAAGAGAGAGGTGAGAATATATGAGAGAAACAACCCTGCAGACACCAAAGTCAATGAAGAAGGGAAGAAGGAAGCAGAAGAGGTGGCCCAGGTGCCAGAGCATGGGGTCCTCTGCAGTCTGTGGTGAAGGCCATGGTAAGCCAGGATGTCCCCCTACAGCCTGTGGAGGTTAATGGTAGCATCGATATTCCCCTGCAGCCCATGGAGGACTTCACACTGGAGCAGGTGGATGCCCAGAGGAGGCTGTGATCTTATGGAGAGCCTGTGCTGGAGCAAGCTTTTGTAAGGAACTGTGGTCCGTGGAGAGAAGAGCCCACACTGGAATAGGTTCACTATGTTTGATAGTCTGTATCTCACCCTCTCCGTAAAGGTTTCTTTCTTAGGGAGGCCTTGGTGCTGTCATCAGGGTTGTGCTTTTAATTTCCTCTATTTGGCCCACAGGGTAGCATTCTACACATCAAGCAGTCTTGTCTCTTGCTCCTCAGCTGCACTTTTTGTAGAGGACCATAAGTTATAGCAAATCTATTGTTCAATCTCTCCCTTTAAAAAAATGTTAATTTTTTCAGCTGGACTGTTTTCTTGATTGCATTTTCCCTTCTTGATTGGATTTACCCAGGAATCACCATCCTTGGAGGTATTTAGAAGCCAGGCAGATGTGGTACTGATATACATGCTTTAGTGATGGTTTTGGTTAGTGCTGGGTTGATGGTTGGATTTGATGATCTGAACGGTTCCTTCACACCTGGACAATTCGATGTTTCTATGATCTTATTTTCATGCCTGCCTTGGAAGAATGCAGGCTATGAAATTCAAGGTTTCATTGGAGAATCACCACCAGGAGCAGTCACGGTTATGAAGGCAGCTAGAACCATCTCAGCATAAAGACCACTTCTACTGAACTACTCCACAGTGCTGTAGACCAAGCAAGCATAAAATCTAGATATAGACTCTTCTTTACCCTTGGACACAACCAGGAATCCCAGAGAATTGGGGGAAACTTGTGGAGATCAACTACAAATCGCAGCTTTGGCTGTAAATGGTTTAAAATGAGTGAAATTACTATATCTGGGAATACCTAAACATCTGCAGCAGCAGCAAGTGAGAAGAAGGTTGCCACAGCAATGATGTGTGTTATGCAAGATGCTGTATCCTTGATAGGGAGTGCAGGGAAGGGCAGGGATCTGGGAAAGGGAGGGGATGTGGGAAGCCAGATGAAAAGTTTTATTAGGTGATTATTAAACCATTCTGCAGTGCCAAGCACAGCGCAAGGCTGCCAGCTTGTCTCCCTGTAAAAGCGAAATTAAAATAATGAGAGGGGCTCTAATCACGGGCTGTCTAATGGCCGATTTTCTATCTGTGCTGGCTTCACCACCCTCATCCATCTGTGAGAGAAACTCAGAGGAGGCAGAGAAGCTTCTCCTCAAAAGCAATACTCTTTTAGCTCACGGTGGTGCTCTTCATAGATACAGGCTCCTAATCTGGTAATGAGAAGTGTGATGAGAACCCAAGCAACCCAGCAGCCAGGGCTACCAGAGCCTGGCTCTTCTCCCAGTGAATGGTGAGAATATGGGACTCTCCTTTGACCACCTAGTCATGGAACTTAACTTCTTTTGCTTCATTCCATAGACCCAAGGGCATCATTTAGGAGCTTTGAGGGTGGGTGGTCTACATTAATCATCACTGTCACATAATGAAATAATATTATCTTCATCCATTTAAGCACCTTAATAGGTGGTCTGAATATAATCCTTTCTTCACACAGAGGGTACAATAAAAAGGAAAACTTTCATCTGAGGGGTGGATGTGGACACTTTTTCTATTGTGTCCTGTCTTCAGTCCTCTGGGAAGGTAGTCAGGGTGATGTCAAGAGCATCGGAGATATAAATATGGGTTTGCAATGTCTATGTCTAAATCTAATGGCAACTGCAAACAACACGTGGATGTTGATTAAGAAAGATCCAGGGCCTGATTCAGTAAAGTATTTGATCACACATTTTGAATCCGAGTGCGGTTGCTGGGTCATAAGTAAGCGTTTGGCAAGGGATTGTCAAAAAGAGGTCTGAGACCAGAAAAATGTCCCATCACTCCAGCAGCAGTTTGGCCCAGGAGGCTGATCCTGAGACACACATGGGCTGGATGGACCCACACCATCCACTGGGATCATGGCATGGATCAGGGCAAGGCCTTCTTCAATACAAGTGGATCTCATCGCTCCAAAGGGCTGGTACAAGGTTTCTTTTCTCTATAAATCTTATGATTCTGCATACTGTGGCCAGTCCATTTTTAAATAACACAGACAATCCAGCCCTGCCTACATCACACCTCAGGGGACATTTCTGCCATTTTAATTGAACGCCTCTCTTGCAGGAAGCTGTCTCCAAACCTAGCTTTCCTTTGCTTCAACCTCCTTTCCATCACATTACTGTGGTGATGGTGACCTTCTCAGGTCCTTGGACTTGGTCCACATCACAAACTTGGTCCACGGGACCCGAGAAGGTCACTCCCACCATGTCAGGTTGGCACAGAGGAGGCAATACAAGGCAGAGTTGCTTAACCTAGGATGTTGTCCACCCATCTGAGCACAAGCATCCTGTGGGACGTGTTAGCTGGCATTAGGATCTGGAGGCAGATCTCCATGCCTAGAACTAGCGGCCCTGGTAATTCTCCAAGAGACAAAAGGGAGGAATATATCGCGCGGAGCGGAAAGGCAGTGCTGCTCTTAGAGAACTGTGTGGGGCTGACGTAATGTTCCGTGCTGTGATATTCCCAGTAGGAACATATGACTTTGGGTCACAGGTTTGCAGGCAGCCATCTTGTTAACGTAATGGCAGCTCAGAGCAATTCAGCCTCCGTTTTTCCACTGCGTGTGCGTATCCTGCCTGCAAAATCACGGAATCAATCTGCCTGGTGTTGCCTTTTATATAATCCATGCTTTGTCTTGGTCCCTTCCCAGTAAACTATTGGCTCACCATTAGCAGATCTGGTAAGCTTCTGCTGTACAATTAATAGCTGGACAAGTCTGTGGGGTGGATGGAGAAAGAGACCTCAGGGCTTCAGCACTTGCAAATCCCACAGCAAGTTCCTATCTACTCCCACTCCTGCAAGAACACCATGGCAACGAGCTCAAACTGTGCAAACTGGCTGCAAAGTACTTTTCTTCAGTCAGTAACACAATACTTTTTCTTTCTCCAGACATCCAATATACACTTGCAGCCCCGAAACACCCCTCACCAGCTCCCAATGTGATAAGCAATTAATTTGGCTAAGGCTTCCTTTTTTAGGAGCTAAAGCTGTTAGAGTTGCAGGTCTTGGAGAAGATGTTTAAAATCTGTTCTCTCCCCTACCAAACCATTCATGCAGAACACCACCACCTCGCCTCTTGGACACTGAGATCCAAGTGATGTGAGAGCAGCTGTTGAGCTGGCAAAGACTATTGAACCTGCCTACCATGCCTGAGAAACTGATTTTGCATCAAAGGCATTTCTTCTACTGATCTTTAGAGCTAGAAAAGGTCTCAGTAGGCGGGTGATTTGGACCCTGCTCCTTTTCTGAGGAGCCATTACACTGTAGATCAATTTCCACTGTGATTCAAATCCTCTTTCTCGCCACAAGTTCAAAAGAAAGCATCCAAATGTGCGATGTCTCAGTAAAACACAGGAAGGGTTGCTAATTTCCTACACCGAGCTCTTGTTCTGTGTTCTCAGTGCAAAGGCTGGACTTCTTTTTAATTGAGAGTCTAAAGGTGTTAGGTCTCCTGGCCTACTGCATCCAGCTTTGGAGTCCTCAACCCAAGAAGGACATGGACCTGTTGGAGTGGGTCCAGAGGAGGCAACAGAGATTCTCCGAGGGCTGGAGTACCTCTGCTACCAGTACAGGCTGAGAGAGTTGTGGTTGTTCAGCTTGGAGAAGAGAAGGCTCCGGGGAGACCTTGTAGCCCCTTCTAGCATCTGAAAGCAAGCTGGAGAGAGACTTTGTGCAAAGGCATGGAGTGATAAAACAAGGGATAACTTGGCAAAA
>VZRU01020305.1:95029-114369 GCA_013398155.1 Pedionomus torquatus | reverse complement strand
GGTATCACGGGCGGCAAGAGTTTGTATACAAAGCTGTCACCACCCTCGTGAGTGGGTGGATTTTCCAGCTCATCTGTAACCTGAGTGGCACTTCAGCCCTGGGATCTTTCTTCCTAGTGTCAACAGCATGCAGCGCCGCGCTATCCCCTTACACATTATCTTCGATCAAGTTGATGGGCAGGAGGGAACAGAGCCAGAAGTAATTGTGACAGGCTGGGTGTTTTTACAGGCACAATAGTTAATGGGCTGGTTAATGTAAAGGATTAGCCCCTTCATCCCCAGGACATATGAGAGGGGAGGAAGGGGGTGGGCGCTACACAGTAAGCCCCAGTAGGAAACGCCACAATCAGCTTGTAATCAGATAGAGGAAAAAAAAAAAAAANNNAAAAAAAAAAAAAAAAAAAAAAAAAAAAAAAAAAAAAAAAAAAAAAAAAAAAAAAAAACACAAAAAAAACCAACCACAACAGAAAAAAAATCCTTTATAATTTCTTTTTGCTGGCACAAGGGCTGGCATTTCAGGACCCTGATGTTCATGGAGTGTACACAACATCCAATATTTAAAAAAAGAGCCTTAATGTGAGCCGTGCTTCAGGGGAGCAGGGAATGCATGAGAGTCATAGAATGGTTTGCGTTGGGAGACACCTTAAAGATCATCCGGTTCCAAACCAGCTGTGGTGGGCAGGGACACCTCCCGCCAGATCGGATTGCTCAAAGCCTCATCTAAGCCTGGCCTTCAACATCTCCAGGAAAGGGGCATCCACAGCTTCTCTGGGCAACTTAAGCCAGTGTCTCACCACCATCAGTGTGAAAGATTTCTTCCTAGTATCTAACCTCAACCTCCCCTTCCAGTTTCAAATCATTACCCCTTGTCATATTGCATCCCTTCCTGATCATGACAGCCCCCCCATCTCTCCTGTAGGCCACCTTTAGGTACTGGAAGGTCTCCCCAGAGCCTTCTCTTCTCCATCCATAGCCAGAGGATGAGAGGAGGAGGCAAGGGGGAAGCTCTCAGTTGTGCTGCAAGGACATCAGGCTGGCTCTCCCAGAAACTCCTCCTGGCAGATGATGCAGAGAGTTATATCTCTGTGTCGGGGGGGTTCAATAAGCAGTTGCCCAGAGGCATTGCTGCAGGCTGGAGCCGTCTCTGCCTACTGTGGCCATTTGCCACATTGCCCAAGACAGCAAAGCCCATAGATCCAGTCTCTCCCTGCTGCATCCACCTTCCATTACAGCAGCATTATCCAGAGGAGCACATCAAGTGCTATTGGATCACCACTAAGAGCCCAAGCTTATGGGATTTATGGCCATATGCTCACACGGCTTGTGCACGGAGAAGTTTAGAAACCCTTTCCTCCAAATCCTTCAGGCAGGCTAAAACCTCCTGCCTGATGCAGCTGGATCGGTTTACAGCTCAGAGACAGTCTTGTTGAGACACTCCCCAGAAAAGCCGCTAAGCGCCAGAAGAAAAGGGACCTCTGTCAGCCGAAATCTGGGGGTTTGGGGGGAGAAGTTAGAGCTGGAGAAGTGAGAGCTGGCTTGATAACACCTCAGTCAGGAAGGTAAATCACAAGGATGTAGAAATCCAGAGTGGTGGGCAGCACTGTTTTCTCTTGTGTGATCAAGCCAGGGAGAAATGAGTTTTTCTGGGGCCAAATAATTTTCAGGTATGCTTTAGCACACAATTATTCAGGTTTTGCATTAGGTTGCTGGGATATAACCGTGTCCACCAGCCAAAGCTCTATCATCGGCAAAGCAAAATGAGGTTTAGCATCTTCCTCACCACAGAAACTTTCAGCTGTGTCACATGGTCCCAAATACTTCAAACAAACGTCAGCTCAAGTTTGTGAAGACTCAGGAAAACATATCTCTTTCCTTTCCTTCTCTCCCCAAATGGCATCCTAATTTCAGCAGTGAGAAATATAAGAAGCAATGAAATAATTTCTTAGCTGCTTTTCTTGCTTTGATATAATTTCATTAGCATTTCATATTCTGATATTTAGGTGGAGGGGAAAAATGCAGGAAAATGCTTGAAGTGAGTGAATTTTTCCATCTTTGGCCAATTGACATTCACTTCAGCAGCATCATGTTACTGTCATTAACGAGCATCCGGCTAATTCCAGGGACCCAGTCACTACGCTCCCTACCACTGACTCTTCTCTCGTATCTTAGCAGGGATTTTTCCAGCATCCTGGATTCTGCAGGAATGGTTTATGGAGTCTCACAGCCGGCTCTGGTAAATGCAAAGGAGATGAGATGGGTCCAGGCAGGGGAGCTGGTGAAGTCTGGAGTATGATTTGAGAGTAGAGAGAGAGTATCTGAGCTGAAGCAGCCTACTCCATAGACATATAAAGTGAGGAGAGATTAATCCCAGCCTGCTAGTCTAATTTACAAGAGAGATAAGGGCAGAACTTTTTAACATTATGATTCTTTTTACAATTATTTTGCAATGGTGGTCTGTAGTGACACCTGCTAAGGACCAGCCCTTCTTTTCTCCACTGGGGACCCTCTTCCCCAAGCATGCATATAAGTTCTGTAGAAAGGCAAACGTGGTTTCTGCTTTTGGCTCACATGGGCAAAAAAAGGTATAAGTTAAAAGAGCTAAGTTTTCTGCTATGGGTACGCCTTGGCTTTGGAAATTTTCCGTATGTCGACACACACAAAGAAGTTGAAAGCAACCACGTTGCCGTTGTGAAATATGAGTGTCACAGAGAAGTCAAAAAATAAAGTGATTGTTTTGTTCTCAGATCAGGGCTTGAGCAGCTTTGTGAAAATCAGCCAGGGGCAAAAAGACCCCAAACTGTGATGATAATATATAACATTGAATAGGCGCTTTCTAAGAGGAGCCCATTCATTCCTGGACACTGAATGGTCCCGGACTGGTTCTAGCCCTACCTTACAGGCAAGCACATGGTTTCACAACACCGGTTAGAGCTCAGACATATGCTGTGTTTTAGGAAATAGCGAATGTTGTAGTAAGACCAACAAAAAACAAGGTCCTCACTCAGCAAGGGGCTCCCAAAAGCAACGGGGATGGAAACCACCCCGCATCAAAGAGCTTAGAGACAAAGCAAGTATTACCATGGTCATCAGATCAAGGCATCAAGGGATTAAAGGCTTGGTTCTCATATACATACACACATATATCTATCCCTATATGAAAATGCGTACGCTGTTTTGGCATTGTAAAGTGACCCTTAAGTGACACTCAATCACAGATAACAGATTTAGTACTTTATAATAGCTACGCAGAACGGCCACTGTTGAGAGATAAGACAAGGGGAGGGTTTTTCATATTTTCCACCAATTCATAACTTAGGTAAAGAGGTAACACAACCTGCAGAGGAAATTTGTGGCAAAGCTGTTAACGAAGCCTGAACAACCAAGTTCTGATCGAGGACTTGCACTTTTCAGGAGTTATTTTTGTTATATTTTCTTTTTCTGTAGAAGGCATTTAAACCAATATATATCTTAGCAGAGCCTAGAGCTGTTTCAGCTGGAAGTGGACTTTTAAAATGACCTTTCTATAGGAAAAATAACATCCCAAATCTCAGCATAAATGGGGAAAAGAAAACAAATATCTTCAGGAAATAGTTACGGCAAATTTGTCGCCGGTAAAGTAGTCAGTAGTTTAAATTAGACACACCTCATTTGTAGATCTGTGTTGATTTTCACCTGTGAGGGCAAGAAACAAAAGAGAAGGAAAAAAAAAAAAAAAAGTCACAGAGAGATCACGAACTGTTTTCAGCAACTTTTGCAATAGGCTGCTTTGCCAAGCAAAACCCACTCCGGTTCTGCATCAGGCCAAAAGCAAATCTATACTGTGTGAATCAAGATAATGTTTTCATTTAACAAAGGAGCATGTGTGAGGGGCCAAAAAAAGAAAAAGAACAGTGAAGAAGGACAGTTAGTTAATGTAAGAATTTGACTGGATCAACCTTCATGTTTGTTGCAAGCCTTCTAAGCTTCGGCCTCCTGCACCTGGACCATCCAGGTTGCCTTCCATCCCAACAAAACTGCAAACCCGATTCAACATAAACAGCGTTCCATCCCACAGGCAGATGACGTCCATTTAGCATTTATTTATACAAAGCAAGCTTTGATTAGAAGTAGCTGATGAGAACAGGGCTGAGAAAGGATGAGGGGGGAAGTAAAATAATAACTGAGATCAAAGCCTTCGTTCAGCAACGAATCTGAAAAACGTGCTGCACATTAAGCACATGCTTTGTCCTTCTGGGAAAAGAAAAGCGTGTGAGTACAATCCTTAATTACAGAAGAAGTCACATTTATTCCAAAAGACTTGAAATAATTGTTGTTCTTCATTAGGAAAACAAATTCTTACTCTTTTTTGCAGCTTCTATGTGGTTGAGAGGTGTCTAAACCTGCAGATACATGCTTACATGCTCTTAACTTACGGTAGAGAGCCATACCTGCACAGCTCCAATACCCGTTTTCCTTGGCATCATGTCTCCTACATCTGCCTGAGCCCACTGAGTACTCTCCCACTGCACAGAGACCAGTACCTCCAAGGTTCCAAGGGCTCTGAGTCTGTTGGCCAGGAAGCCCAAACCAATGACCATTTCCAGTGAGAAAGCACCCAAGTCAGAAGCCACAACCCCTACCATGGAGACCCCAACTTGGGTTGAGTAAAGAGTCATGGATTATTGGTACCAGTGCTCTCATACATGTTATTATTATACCTTTTGGTCTTTGTTAGTGTATTTTGTGTGTACTGTTGTGTTCTGGGAACCGTCTTCTTGTGAAGCAGCACAAAGGCAGCCTGCTGTGATCAGGCTAGACTGAGACACCTGCCTTTCAAACATCTAAGATTAGAAGACACAAATCCAAAACAGGATCGTTAAATAGCCAATTACAGACTCAGGCAGTACTTATACTTGTTATAAGATTCTACTTCTACCCAGATGAGTTATTATCCCCTTATAGATTCAACAGTGCCTTCCCTCACGCACATCCAATGAGCTCAGATCCACGACAATAAGGCAACAGTCTCTCACTGGCTGAGCAGAACAAACCTCATGGTCTGAATTTCCCCCTTCCTCCACCTATGTGAGGTGGTGATATCACTTGATGAAACTGTTTTAGGAGAACATGAAAACAGCATGCAAATACCACCAATTGAAACTGAATTTGAGTGCAGTTAATCCAGAGCATCAACATAAGTGTGAACTACTGGAAAGAGCATCTTACAGAATCCAGATGAGTTTGTCTTCAGGTACCACACGAGCAAACAGATTCAAGACAACGAAATCCAGGAACACAGAAATTAGCATATCATGGCCAAAACAACAGGCCACGTGGTCTCTTCCTCTCAAATAGTAGCTTGCTTAGAATAATACAGAGCAAAACATGAGCATATATATCTGCCTACACCTATTCAGATATACCCTTACCTTCACACACATGCAAAGACACACACCACAGCTGAGAAGGTGTCCTGGCTCCAAGAGGATGAAGATTTAACAGGCAGAGGAACCAACATCCAAACAGCATAGAATTAGGTGATGCTCATCTCCTAACCTCCTCTGGCTGTTAACGATACCCTTGTGCATCTCAACATGCAGAAACAAGCAAGGGTCCACTGGCCTCATTTTAAACCCACTGGTACCAGTTGTTTCCTTCCCACAAAAACTCATGACTAGGCAGCTAAGATCAGCCAGAGATATAGTGTTTCTATTTGAAAGCTCAAATGGAGTTCCATCCTACCAGATACAGGTGCCGTCTGCATTTCACGATGGAGAATCAGGATGGATCCCAAAGATAATGCTCTGCATTTATAAAATTACTCTCTGACTCACCAGGAAAAAGGTGGTGTTCCACGGTTAAACACTGTAAACTAAAGCAAAATAAAATGAAGATCATTAAGTGGTTAATTTCCAACCTTTTGCCAATAATCACCTGAAAAACCGCTCTTTTCTGGCTAGCCCACACGGTTGTCTAGACAACCAACACCTGCTCTTAATTAATGACTAATATCCCAAACCGGAAACAGTGCTCCCTTGTAACACAGACATGACCTCTGATCATCTCCTTCTCCCAGCAAATGTTCAAAACAGCTGAAGACTGCCAAGCCCAGTTAACGTTGCCCACCTGCTGCTGCAGCTACTGGAGCCTGGGCTCCTCAGCTGTGCTGAGCTCCTTAGGGGGCTGGTTTTGTTTTTTCTGCTGTGCTGTGTGCAGTGACCTGAATTTGGCACAAATCCGGTACTCACACACTCACAAAATTGGAAGGAAAGAGGAAAAAAAAAAAATATACCCAAGGTGTTTGCTTTCCAAAGAAAGTCATGTCTCCCACACTCCAGTAGCCCAGCTGGTAATCCTCTTGGAGGGGTGGGAGCCCTTCATTCACAAAGGTCTACAACTAGAGATATCGGGGTCTCCCTCCAGGGACCACCCCCAGGGAGCCAGTGCAATACTTATTTTAAAGCTGAGCAGACTCCACCACCAACCCAGAAGAATCGAGGAGAGCAGCCAAGTTCTGGGTGCATCTGGCTCTCAGACAACGAGGCAAAGTTCCTCCGATGGGAAAAATGAGCAGTGATTCTGGTCAACTCCTATGAAACTTTTCTTTTTAGCTGTAATCGTAGGGGTATATCGAAAAAAGTCCAGCTCTGCCTAGCCGTTATATAGAGGAACCTATATTGAGGTCCTGCTTCCAGTGTTGTTGATGCTGATGACAGGATGATGGTGCTTTCTTAAAGATAAAGACAAAAATCTTATTGTGTGGAGGTCAAATTCACAGAGGGTATTTAAAGGCTACCTTCCTTCCTGAAAACATGGGCCAGTTGTAGGATCCCAATGTGAGAAAGCCCCAGTTGACTTTTTTTATCTAATAAACTATTTTCTCCCAGTCTAAAGCCTGTCCAAGACTGTTTAATTAGCTCTGAATGGTAAGAAGTCTATGACTGAGGGAGCCACCATTTACACAAAGCTCTACCTTTGCTTACGAGAACCTCAGACTTCCACGAGCAGCAAAATAAAGAGTTACAGAACTGTCTCCAGATGCTGGGACTTGGTCATTCTTTCTGCTTGTTAACATTGACCACAGGAGCCCCGACAAACTTTCAAGTAACTTTTGGGTGCTGTTTAGGATTTAGAGTGGAAAAGGAATATTTCCAGGAGCCCGTTTCCAAGCAGCCGAGCAGTTTTGAAGGATGAGAGTGTTTATCAGTGTATGCAGAAGTTGCTCCTTCACAACTAGTCCCTGTGCTTGAGTGTAAGCATAAATGCAACCAGAGGGTCATAACAAACATTCTACTGGAGCCATCTAGGGCAGACTTTGGTGCTTACTGTGATATCTTACTTCAAGATAGCAATGGCACCAGCACTGCTGGACACTGGCTTCCCAAGCTGTCCCCACACTTGCTGACATAAGCCTTTCACACAGCAACCAGCACATGGTTCAACTCCGATCACAACTTCTTGCCTCTAAATTCTGCATCTGCTTTTGGACATCAGTGACCTCAGTATATTCATAGAATCATAGAATAGTTAGAGTTGGAAGAGACCTCAAAGATCATCGAGTTCAACCCCCCTGCCATGGGCAGGGACACCTCCCACCACACCAGGTTGCTCCAAGCCCCATCCAACCTGGCCTTGAACCCCTCCAGGGATGGGGCAGCCACAGCTTCTCTGGGCCACCTGTTCCAGTGCCTCACCACCCTCAAAAGAAAGATTTTTTTCCTAATATCCAATCTAAATCTCTCCTCTTGCAGTTTAAAACCATTACCCCTTGTCCTATCACTAGGCTTCCTGACCAAGAATCCCTCTCCAGCTCTCCTGGAGCTCCCTTCAGATCCTGGAAGGCTGCTCTAAGGTCTCCCTGGAGCCTTCTCTTCTCCAGGCTGAACACCACCAGGTTGTTTTATTACCTCCCTGAGTAATAAGAGGAGGGAAAGGACATAGAATTACCAAAATAAGTGAAAGCTGGCTTGTTAGCTCATACGGATCCATGTAGCTGTTGATTTCACACCAAGTAGAGATGTGACCTGTAATTCAATCTAGTGCCTGTGAGCAGCAGAACTCTGCTCCATCAGGGAAAAAATACATCACTGAAC
Organism: Pedionomus torquatus; assembly: GCA_013398155.1. Taxonomy (NCBI): domain Eukaryota; kingdom Metazoa; phylum Chordata; class Aves; order Charadriiformes; family Pedionomidae; genus Pedionomus; species Pedionomus torquatus. The sequence goes on along the minus strand of VZRU01020305.1, from coordinate 106,297 downwards.
GCAGGGATGGGGTGGGGTTTGAAATAAAAGGTTAAATGAGCTGAAAACTTGTAGTGTGCTCCCATTCCCTGGCAGATTTCCTCCCAGGCTCTCCACTCCTTTCCCACCGAGATGCAGACCTTGATGTGAGGACAGGGGTTTCACACGCGTGTGCAGGAATTTGCGTGTGTGTTGGCACGCATTTACACGTGTGTGCGCACACTTATTTTCTCGCTTCTAATTGTATGCTGTGAACAAGACTTAGGCTTGTAAGACTGGTTAAGAACCTGGAGAAAAAACTTTGTTTTTACCCTTGCTTTTTGACCTGGGCTGGGAGAGGGAGAAGGAGTCGGGTTGGGAGTTGAAGGGTGCAGGGTGGCAGAACTGAGATGAGATGGGAAGGCAAAAAGGAGAAAGCAGAGGAATTTGCGAGATTTATCCCGGTTCATCCACCTATTAATAAAGGGCAAACGAGGAGTGACAGGCAGATAACACTGAGCAGGCCTCCACCATTTCACAAACCATTGCCTATAATTTCAGGGAGGAGGAACTCCGGCTGACAGATTTTTGGAGCCAGCCACGGTGCTGTCATGGGGCTGGGGAGAGGAAGAAGAGGGGGGTGACTGGGAAGGGGCAGAGCTTGCGGAGAGGAGAGCGAGGAGAGGTCAACGGTGAGGTGTCGGTGGCAGCTCGTGTTCTGTGGTCTCCGGTCGCAGGCACAGCTTCTTCTCGGAGAAGAAGCACTTCATAAACTCTCCACTCAACTGTGGCAGAGCTGGGAAAAGACGACCAGCTCATCTCCGGGGTGGTTGCTTAGTGCTGCATTACCTGACATTTTCCCCGACCCAGCTTTACATGACTCAAGTGCTGGAGGTTGCATTAAGGAGGTGTGAACATCATGAGTCTGGATACCAGCCAAAGCTCATGAAGGTCAAGAGAGGATTATTTCCACCAACTTCAACTGGACTTCCAGTCAGTTCTAGGTTCAGCCGGAGACTTTCCCTGCATGTACCCAAGAAAATGAGGTGATGTGCCACGTAATGAGTGGGACCACACATTGATGACTCTTGGGGTTCTTCTCTCATGGCAAATTTGCTGAGAACACATGGGAACCTCCCTATTTGGAGCGTCCTAGCAGTTTTTTTCCTATAGTCTCAGAAGAAAAAGTGGCCAAAATAATCTCACGGGTAGGAAGATGTTCAAAGTATGGAGACAACCTGCAAAATTAGGGCTGGAAAAATAACAGGGTGAGATGAGTTCCTTGCTTTGGGGATATTTTCAACCTCTAAGGACAGACTGCTCAGCCAGCCAGCCAGCCAAACCTTAGCTGCTGCTCCTTCACTTAGAAATAAAGGGCAAGTTTCTAACCCAGTAAGCTGTGCTGGGTAAAGGCATTGAAGTTGGTGAGGCAATTCAGTGTTTTGATTGAGAAGGAGTTGCTCCCTTAGCCTGGTAGGTCCCCATCTGGCTTAACTGCCTCTGCAGATCTCACCCAATGTGCTGAAATGCATCTTCAGCTTTTGCCATCGGCCCTCAAAATAAATTACCATGGAGAGGTGTTTAGAGACCCCATAGTTAGCAATGTGTTTTGAGAAAAGCACTAAAGAATGATGAAGAGTTGGTGAAATTTTATGTTACAAATATTTTTACAGCTTTAGCCCTATTTTTAGTTAACAAATCATCTATGGACCAATTATAATTTCCTTCACACATATTAAGTACACACAAGATTTTGCCAAACACACTGGTGCTAACCCCAAACATTCAAAAAACATGAGTCAGCCCCCTCCCATCCCAGTCAGATTAGACTTAAACTTCATCAGACTTTTACAAAAATAAATGTAGGCTCTTTTTATTTGCCTTCTCGTACTGGAAATATTTCCATTTTGACTTTTTTAAGGTTTCTTCTGCACTTCTGAGGATTATTGTTTTATTTTCTTTTTAAAAAGAAGCCTGAGATTTCCTCACATTCACTTGTCGTTCAGAGTGAAGGATGCATTAAAAAACTCTCCAGATAAAGGCTGGGACAAAAGCACATACAAGCTTGGAATTTCCCCATTCCAGTTGTGGTCTAGCTGTTTTGCCTTCATTGCATGGAAAATGCAAATAAACAAATACCGTGATTACTACTTCATCTTCCCAGCTGGGACAGCAGTTGGATTGAGGACATGATCAGATCCTCCTAAGTGTATGTTGGAGCAATTTAAAACCTTTCAGCCTTGTTAAATGAAGAGTCATTCTCCCTTCCTCCAAGCTAGCCATGGTGATTAAAAGGCCATTATTCACTTGCCTAACCCAGGTATCCAATGCCACCTGAGATACTCTAGGGTATTCCAGCTGGTCTCCAGCATGTGGAGGACCATGAGTCTTCTGCAAGATCTGTCTGGTAACCATCAGCATTACCTTGATGTCTTAGATTCCCAAAAGCCTTGACTGGCACTATCTATACTTAGGAAACCGTGTGCTCTTTCTCTAACGTAGTGAGATCCACGCACACGGGCTCTGAAGATGACTTAAGCAAATTAGTACTTTATATTACAGTGGACTTGTAGTCCAGTTGCCCCAGTATGATCAACAGCATGACAATTTACTAATTCGCAAGTCTTCACCCAGGAAAATGTGGTTAGTGGAATGGTATTTGGGCCAGATAATCATCTTCAAATTCATGAAACTTCTTCAACAGTGTTGTCTCCCCTTCTACCACATATCAAACCAAAGGAGGTGTCTTTCTCTTATTTGTGATAACCCTGCAAAGCCCCTTCAGACAGATTTTGGAACTTTATTCTCTGCTGCTGGTGTAGCTTGTGTTAAACAAATACTTAAACCATCACTTTCTCAGCAGAGGGACTGCAGCTGTGTGTCATCATGCTCTCTTGGCTGCAGAACTCAAGATGGGAAGCTTTTCTTTTTCCCCAAATCCTGCCTAATACAGCCTCTCCTCTCCTCCTCTCTTCTCTTCCTCCTGAACTGTTCAGTCTGTTGGCTGCTCAGAGTAATATTTTGCCACAGATTTCCCATCCATTAATCATTTTGAAAGCAGCACCTGTCAGAGGGATCCATCACGTGGTAGGCTGGATTGTCCCTTTTCAATGACAAGGATATATCCTGAGTTTTATTCTTTAAAGGTCTTTGGAGATTATACACTGAGCTTACTGCTAAACTTGTCTGACAAGGCTGCAGATGCATGTTAATCTTAACAAATTCAGTAGGCTTTTTGTATATCCAATAGTGTAAAATATTGAAAGCAACACAAGAAAGCAATCACAATAGATGTGCTTGCTTAGAGAAGGTAGCAAGAATTGCTAGCTAAAACTGTTAAATAAACTAAAAGATGAAAATTAAATCAAAGAAATAATTGGCCAGTAAATACATCTTTAGGGAAAATATTGAGTGAGCATTTCCCTGGCAGATATCAGAAAACCAGCGTGTTCAAAGCAGCAAAGTATGTATTTTCTCTAATATCAAACATGATAAAGTAATTTTAAACGTATAGATGCTTATCTGATGCAAATTATGTTAGTAGTAATGCTACCCTGACATTTTTTATTCATGATGAGATTGTGAAAGAAATTCTCCTTTCCCCTGCTGTGCTCCTAAAGCCCTGACTCTGCTCACACTGAATGATTATCTATAGACTCCCCAAGGCTTTCTTTGTACCTTGTTACCGAACTGTTTACAGAAGCTTTTCCATCCCTAAAACACTGATCATCTCTTACTTTTCTGTAAAGCATTCTTTAATTTTGAACATCAGCATTTACTTTTTTTATTCCTGTTGTACTCATTTCTAAATATCCATGAAGGAATTCTCCATGAGTCAGGAAGGAAAAAAAGTTCAAAAAATCCTTGTCCCCTTTGCTTTCACCCATTCCAGAGGACCACAGTTTGCAGATGCCTGTAACAGGGGAAAGTCACAGTCTCACCAACCAGTACTCAGGGACATGAAGGAAAACCCAACCAGGATCCAAGCCAAACCCTCTTCACTCATGTGCACCCAAATGCTCCAACAAGCAGGAGCAGAGAACCAGATGAGTCCTTCTGGATAACCAGAATCAGGACCACGAACGCCTGGAGAAGGTCCAGACACATTGCTGGAAGAGAAGATCCTGAGAGGCAAAGGGGATCAGGATGGGTTTCACATCTCCAAATCAAGTGGAGCTGTTCCTACCTGACTTTACAAGGGATATGTAGAGACTTGACTATCATTTTAAGGTCATAACTTCAATATATGCTTAATTACTAGTGTAGATAGACATATGCGTGAGCTGCAGTCTGACTTTCTAGGCAGCTGAAGCTTATAAAAGTGTGTTTGGTGCTCATTGCACTTGAGAACTTTCTCATCTAATTGAGCAGGACTACTGAAATGCTCAACACATACAATATCATCTGTAAAAAGCTTCTTTTTGGACCAGCGCTCACTACCGTGCGCTGTGGCGGACACCGAAGTAAATCCCTCCTGGCCTGTGTGGTTTTGTGAGAATCCAGGAAAAAAGAAAAAAAAATAAATAAAGAAAAATTCACCAGATCAGCTTTCTAAGCAGTGACTTTCCTCACGCTTTCCTAGAAACCCTGCTCTGCTTTTCCCATCTCCTGCCAAGCTGTATAGAATTGGATGAGCATAATTTTTCTTCTGCTCCTTCGACACGAGCCAGTGCCAGTGCGAGGAAGTTTATTATTGTAACTTAACCCTCTCTTGCAAAGTGCACGTAAAGCACCTGGCTTTACATTTGGAGTGAAACCAGAACTGACCCTACTTTGCTGAAAATTTAGCTGCTCTTTATTTGACTTGCAGGGGTTTCAGTCAGCTGCAATGGATTGGGGTTAAGAGAGTCTCTGCTGAGAAAAACCTATAGGAGGAGAGAGCAGCTGGAGGTAAAATAGACTTAGAAAGTCCCTGTGAGACTCCAAGATAGCTCCGTCTGGCAGTCTTCAAATTCTACCTGTCCTGCTGCAAAGGACATATTTTGAGGGTTGGGGTCTTTCCATCTGTTTGCTTTCCTTTTTCCTTTTAAACAGGATTATAGAAGCCTTTAATGAAATTGAACCTGGAGGCCAGGGAGTAAATGGGTATCTGGAGGCAGCCATCACTATAAAGAGAGAATCGAGCCACTAGCACAGACTTAAATAATTTGCAGACATCTGATATTAAAATGAGAGAAATCCCACCCCCACATTTACTGACTGGGAACTGTGCCCTGCAGACATTTTTAATGGCTAATGTGGCTCCATTGCACTCTAACCTTCCAGGAATGCTTTTTGCTGAGATATTTATTGATTTTCTGGATCTAAACAAAAGCAGAGGGAAGTAAAAAAAGAAATATTAATAATAATAAAAAAGCTGCATCAGATGGAAAACAGCTGATAACCCAGCTTTAGAGAACTCCCTAGAGGAGCTGTCTGCAAAGTTGTCCTGAAGATGTGGCAGATTTGTAGATGTGGTACAGCCAGGTCAAGACATCAAGTTGAGTCAAGGAAGAGAGGGAAACAGCCAAGAAGAAAGTCATTAATGGCACCCATCACTCTGAGCCTGGAATACAGTATCCAGCTTTGGAGTTGTCAGCACAAGGATGTGGACCTGTTGGAGCGAGTCCAGAAGAAGGGCCGTGAAGATATTTCAAGGGCTGAAGCCCCTCTACTGTGAGTAGAGACTGAATGAGTTGGGGTTGTTCAGCCTGGAGAAGGTTCCAGGGAGACTGTATAGCCCCTTGCAGGGCTTGAAGGGGGCCTAAAAGAAAGCTGGAGAGGCACGTAGTGATAAGCTGAGGAGTAATGGTTTCAAACTGAAAGAGTGAAGATTTAGATTAGATACTAGGAAGAAATTTTTCACTGTAGGGTGGTGAGACACTATCCCAGTTTGTCCAGAGAAGTTGTGGCTGCCCCATCCCCGGAGGTGTTCAAGGCCAGGTTGGACAGGGCTTTGAGCAACCAGGTATAGTGGGAGATGTCCCTGCCATGTCAGGGAGGTTAGAACTAGATGGTCTTTAAGGTCCCTCCTAAACCATTCTATAATTCTATGATGAATCGGTTCTTCAGTCTCATCTTTCTCAGAGAGAACCCTGTGACCAAGAGCAGCGAACAGAAATCCCAAGTGTTGAAGTTTTTCTTTGGGAAATGAGGTTATGTCAGTCTCTAGAATGTCCAAGGACTAATATAAAAACTATTTTTGGATCTTTATGTAGTAGTTATTATTACTGAACACATTAATTCTTCAATGTTGAAGTTTCAAGCAAAACAGCTCTTTTGAATCAGAGGCAATGTTTGGAAATTATGTATATAGCTCACTTGGCATTATCCCTCTTCCATTTAAATTCTAATCATCAGAATGATCTTCTGACAAAGTCCCACAAGGATTCATCTAAGACAGATTCCTTTGAAATCAGTTAATTTGCCCTCTAAATATGTGTACCTAGCTTCAGCTACTCCAAAACAAACAAACAAAAAAAAAAGTAGAAATTACCAACTTAAACAAGATATCAAATTTTAGATGGCTAATACTGACTGAAATTTATCCCACTCTTCCCTTTATACCAACCCTCATTTCCACTTGGAAAATGAAGATACTAGCCTTGCCATGCTTCAGATGGTGTACTGAAGGTTGCAAGCCATAAAAAGTAATGTAGTAGCAATGGAGACATTGAAAATACTTTTTATAGCAGCCAGGCTTAAACAGGGTTGCTTTCAGTGCTAACTCTTTGTTCTAGACCTTTCATTCTGCTTGAAGAAGCCCATCTTTTTATTTCATTTTCTGCAAATGGAGAATGATACCCAATTCAGATTAATCCTTGAAACCAGAGAAACAAGGGCTGCTCTTCACAAGTTTGGGTCATTTTGAAATCAGTGGCTTTTTTAGTGGTTGAAAAGGTCGAAGGAATGCTGCCAGTTTGACATCATCGTATGTCACGGGGCTGGGGATGAAAAGCAAGACGCCATCCCACTTGATTCATGAAAGGTTGTCCTTCATGTCAGTTGCTCAAGAAGGTTCATTGCCCTTTCTCCAGCATCGAGCTGGTGGTGAGAGCTCATCCCATCCACCCTCTCTGACCCTGTTTTGAGCAAGAGGTTGGACAAGATGACCTGTAGTGGCCTCTGACCTCAATTTGACAACGATCCAGGATGGCTTTCAGGGGAAAAAATGGTCTTGGAAGTGGGGAGAAAAGGGAGACAATCACCACGGGAGGCTGAGGTTCACATATTCAGTCATTTGGCAGGGAGCCTGATGAACCAAGCAAGCAGGAACCCAGAAAAACTCCCTTTGACGAGCCTAACCCTGAGGGGACAAACCCCATCCCGGTTCCTGTGAGGGACAACTGTTCGTGGATGAGTCACTCCAGTCGCCACACTTGAGCCTTACTGCTGCGGCCGTCTGATCCCATCTCTAACTTCATAACCTTTGTCTTGCCTCAAAACTTTCCACTTGAGCCCTCACCGCCATTCCTGACCTTTGGCTGCTATGCTGAATTTTTCTCTTACTCTATCACTCCATATTTGAGATGCAAACCTCAACCACAGCATGGTCCCCTGCTTAAAATTTATCAAGAGAACATATGGCAGAACTGCTTTTTCTATTTGGCCACCAGCAACAACCTCAGAAGTTTACCGCAGGCTAAGACGAGACAGCATTCATTTTCTGAAGCCGTCTTGACTGTCCTTATTTAGAGAGGGCTGTATTTCACCCTTGGCTTTTTGCTTTCTTGGTCAATGCTCAAGTGTTCGGGTCCCTGAACTGAGCAAGCAGTCAAGGCTTTGAAGCTTTATTTGCACCTTGTTTATCAGAAGTGGTTTATCTCTTTACACCACCAAAGGTGCTGTCAAATTTGATTTAGGCAATGACCCTTAAAAACACTAGTCGGTAGGGCAGGCTAGAGTTGTCCTCTTTTTTTTTTTTACATCCATTCACTCATCAAAATTTAGGGAAATAAAAGGAAAAGAAAGAGAAAAGCATTTGTGACACTTTTGCTAAGAACAGCAGTGCAGAGGAATAGGACAAATTCTAATCCATTAATATATTTTCCTATTTAAAAGGTCAAAAAACACAAGGCAGCCCCTATCCAGAAGCAAAACGGGCTGTCCATGGCTGTGGGTTGAAGGGAACTCACAGCAAAGGTGGTCCCATGGTCTAATTCACTAAAACAAACAGCAAAGTCTGGAAAACCAAAGCAACTGCTTCTGAGAGAGGGGATGGGTCTTTGTGTGCCTGATCCCTGGGGGGAGGAATTCATCTCCGGGTACACTTTTGGGGGAGACCTGTGAGTTTGCCATACTTCTAAGGCTTCAAACTGCAGGAGAAAGAGATTTACAGACAGATGGATAGATAGACAGACAGACGGGCGCTTTGTTCACCAAAAGGATCACAGCACTACAATCTTTCTGCCAGAAATCCACGAGGCCAGCATGTTCCAAGCATCGTGGCGCAAAGCCCTACAAAATAAGTAGAAATTACCACAAATATGCCTGTGTTTTAAATTCTAGAGGAGTTGGCACTGCCTGGTAGTCTGCTGGTTGGGAAGGGAGCAGTCAAATCTACACGACGGCAGCAAGGCACGCTCGTTTTCTCTGTGAGGGAACGGGTTTGCTGAGCCATGCCCAGCCTCCAAGCCAGTGCTGCAGAAACCCACTTACAGAAGTGATTTTCCTTCTCCAAAGCTTTGTGTGCCACCTCAAAGAGCTTCTGAGGGACTTCTGTACCTGGTCAAAGCAGGTCACCAGCTGGGACTACTGCCGAACCCTGAATAACCAACCTCTCACTACCAAGCTCTCATTCTCACTGTATTGAGAGTCAAATTTGGGGCATCAGTTCAAGAAAATCACAGCCCGTGGAGACAGAAAGCAACAAAAAGCAGCCAACAGGTTATTCACCAGAGTGTCTTCCTAGGCCTAATCTCTTCCCTTGTTTTTAGATACAAAGAGTTTGGGGGGAAAACAAACGGGCCGCTTTTCCGGTGCATTTAATTCTGAGTCTGACAACAAGGACACAGAGGAGGGCAATTCCACCAGCACTGAGGACTGCTGTGGTTCTTTTTCATAAGGATGCTTGTACATGGAGAGCAGAAGGTGATATTCCAACCTCCAGCTGCAGCACATGAGACAGACACAGAAACTCAGGAGACAGATTTCCTGCTCCTTTAATTGTCAATCCTTCCTCAGAATGTGGATTTAGAGTTGATTCCCAAAAGGAGCATTAAAGCCTTTTGATCAGGTGTCTATTCGTAGACACTATTTGTCATTGAACATAAGGTCTTCCTCCAAATATTTCAACTCTGTAAGAAGCACCTACCAAAGCCCCTACCATTTTCTGACTAGGGAGTGAGAAGACCCACCAAGACTTTCTTCCTCTTTCCATACTACGAAGTCTACAGCTGGTACCTCCAGCGGGTCAGCCCAATTCAGAGAAGCAGTTCTTTCTACATGAAACCACGTACCACCCCAGAGAGACGACGTGGTAGCAGTGGTTGGGCTGAACGTAGCTTTCTGTTTCCACCACCGCTCAAAAGACATGAAGAAAGAGCAGGTCTTTGATGATCTCCCTGAACACTTAACATCATGTATTTCCATGAGGGCAAAGAATGAAGTCATAGTCTTCACTATGGTGGAACGTGCCTGTTACTCAATTTGGGAAGTGGGCATTTCACTTATGACTAATGTTTTTTCTTCCCTCAGTTTCCTGTCTCCTAACCTCTAGAGCATCAACCTTTTTACTCACCACTTGTGTGTGGAAAGAGCTCAAAACCCGTTTGTACTAGATAACATATTTTGGATTGTTTGATACTACATTGCTGTGTTTCCAATTAGTTTTCCTTGCTTTATCTTCTTTGTGTAATCTGTTCAGTCCCTCCCATTAATTAGAACCTTATTTGCCTTTTTTTCCCCCTTTTAACAGTGTTTATCCTTCGCATTGTTCCTTGCATCTCTGCTGAGCAAGATTGACTTCTGTTATCTTTGTTTTTTAAATATATGTTTAGATTTTATTGGCACAGACGCTTGTTAAAGTGATCCAACTATTCATTACAGACCTCATGATTTTCCATAGTAAATTTTCTAGACAATCAAGTCAGATCAACATTATTTTTTGTCTCGTTCTACATTCTTTCAGAGAGTTATGTTTTATGAAAAGCCTAATACTTCAGATTATTACCTTTCATACATAACATTCCCTCAGAATCAGTTGATATCTGATGATATTCTGATGGCTAGACCTCCAGATGTTTTATTTTATTTATCATACTTGGCTTGTTTTCTAGGACCAAGTCCAAAACAGCCTCTAATCTCAGGGGTTGCTCAACAAATTCTGTGAGGGGTTGTGAAAAGTTATTAAGGGGGAAAAAGTCTTTGCACAAGAAATAATTCTGCAAATCCTGGTGTTGTCCTTATGTACTTAAAATATATGTTAATCGATAATGACCTTGTAAGAAGATTAATGAGGAATTTTAACATGTGCTTTTGGGAGCGCATGGAAACTCTCAGAATAAACTGATTTCTTGCTAATGCAAGTCAGGAAGAAACCTTCCAAGGACAGCTTTCCAGAATTCTCTATTAAGAGGTTCTTGTGTTTTTTTCTGTGGCAGATGGCACTCGCCACCACTCAGGATTCAGAACATGTTCTGGATCTGTAATCTGAGCCAGGAAACATATAGAACGAAAATAAGAGGAACAGAATGTGTAGCATGCTGCAATGGTCTCCTACCTACATGGAGCTTCACAAGGCACAGAAGAGAACCTTTCTGGAAGGACAGACCACGGCCACACAAGCTAAGGGGCATGCCTAGAGGTAAAGGAAAAGTAAGTGAAGACCAAGGGTCCCAAAATTAGAAGAAACAAACCAGTAAGTTTGCAATTAACTGTTTAAATTCAGTAAGCAAAGACATTAACTGATCTAACTTAGTTAAAAGTTAGAAAAGACATTAACTGATCTAACTTTAGCTGAAGACTTACAGGTCTTCAGCTGAAGTCCTACAGCATGAAGACAAGCTGAACGAACTGCATAATAAAGCACCCAGTCCGACCTCGTCAAGCTGCTCTGAAATTCCTCTCCTCAGAGTTTGTACCCTTCATTTCTCACAGCCAGGCTCTCCAATAGCAGCAGTCCTCTTGGGAAAGGCAGCAACGGGACAAACGAGACAAAACCAAACACATTTCTTTCTTTTTTGCATTTTCAAGGAAGTTTTGAAACCGTTTTTTTAATTCTGAAGGCTCCCCACCCCCATTTTATGTAAATTTCTTCCTTTTCTTTGAAAAGTTCAAACTTTGAAAAGTTCTTCGAGAAGTTCAAAACTGACATGGTGAAATTCAGAATGA
>VZRU01020305.1:84477-95017 GCA_013398155.1 Pedionomus torquatus | reverse complement strand
AAAAAAAAAAAAAAGTAGGAAATTTGAGGATTTTCCCACCCCACCCCACTTTCAAGAGTTTCCAACCCTTTTTACTACGGCAGCCTGAGAGGGCTCTTTATTTTTACAGCTGCTGCATACCTAGTTCTCCTCACTGGAAGACGCACACGCAGCTCCAGTGATTCTAATCTTTTCATTCCAGGAAAGGAACCAGCTGTAAATCCACTGAAGCAAGATCAGGATACAGCACCAGGGCTGTTGTTCTGGCCTCCCGCTGGTTAAGACTTCCCTTGAACTGCTCTCACACTCAGTCCTGTCGCAGGTCCAGGAGCCTCTGTTTTAAGAATCCTTTCCCACCTCCCGGCTCTGACCTCAGTAAGCTTCTAAAGGGGTATTATGATTTTCATGATATGGTGCAATACCCCTGCAAAACATCAGTTGAGTCAGATTCAGAGGAGCAGGGGCTTTCTTCCATCCTGAAAGCACCTGAGAGAGGTGCCTTGTTTGCATCCACTCCCAATTTCCAAACTAATAGTTGGGATAAAATTACTCTGTGCGCACTCCTTGTGCCTGGGTGATGCCATGAATGAATTTGTGTGATGCTGGTGTAGCACAGCTCCTGCTGTCTTTCACTCCAAGCCCTGTCACTAGCCCTGCTGAAATCATATCAGCTTTCAGCTATATAGGAGGCTATAACAACTAAAATTTTGGCACTGTTTTGAAAAAAAAAATAAAATCAGATCAAGATTTGCAAAGAGTGATAACTTTCCTGCGTCCATGGAAAACTGCTCAGAGAGTCACCAGCACAAGGTGGTGAGAATGTCACCTCCAGGATGGGTCTTTCTTTCCCAAGTCGTTACGGTAACCTGGTGCCGAGTGTACACAAACACTCACAATGACTGCTTAGCAACACCTCCTGCCAACCCAGGCAGTGGCAGAGCACAGAAAAATATGCGCTACACTCTCCAGCTATTCCTGCAATGAAAATATATCATCAAGGAACAGTAAAACCTGTGTTGGGCTGATGGGGATGAGGCGGAGCAGACATCCCATCCCTGTTTCTACACCACTAACACAAGTGTAACTCTGTCTTCTTAGACTTGGCAAGTCTTGTTTGATGACAGGTGACTAGAACATCTCTCTTACGAGGAAAGGCTGAGGGACTTGGGTCTTTCAAGTTTGGAGAAGAGAAGGCTGAGGGAGGATCTGATCAACACCTACAAATAATTGAAGAGTAAGTGTCAAGAGGATAGGGCCAGTTTTTCTTCAGTGGGACCCAGTGGCAGGACAAGAGGTAACAGGCACAAACTTGAGCATAGGAAGTTCCATCTAAACATGAGGAGGAAGATCTTCTTTACTGTGAGGGTGGCAGAACACTAGAACATGCTGCCCAGAGGGGTGGTGGAGCCTCCACCTCTGGAGACATTTAAAACCTGCCTGGACACGTTCCTCTGCAACCTGCTTTGGGTGGAGCTGTTCTGGCATGGGGGTTTGGACTAGATGACCTCAAGAGGTCCCTTCCAATCCCATATCACTATATGATTCTGTGATTTAGGTGTCAGCGAGCCACTGTCCTCTCTTACTTTGCATAGATCAAAGGTGGCCCAACAAGGTGGAATGTGGCCATTTGTCGTGGAAGGAGACTATTGCTCTCAAAACCAGGGAATGATCAGATTCTGAGATCAAAAGTTACAATACACCCTCCGTAGCAGTCCTGTAACCTCCTGCAGCTAGTTCAATTAAACATCTGATAGGACAGGTCCCCACTGAAGGCTAGCAGTGCTTTACCTCAAACTTTCCACCTTTGGGGCACCCATTATGATTGATTTTCATAGCAGTTTTGGAGATGGGAGGGTTTATACCATCCAGGAAAGAACAATCCAGAGAGGCCCAAGCTGAGACAGGGGTGAGCTAGTGCACCCATACAATAGAGCCCTTTACTATGCAAAGGTGTTGACTCCAGTCCAAAAGCCTCCTGGCTGCTTTAGGGGTAGAAGGCACTCTACTAATCAACTGCATTGAAAGAAAATACGGTGGCTTGTTCCAAACCCTGCAGACGTCATCACACCGTGGTTAGGTTGGGGATGACCCTGTGCATTGCTGAGTCTTTCATCCTCACACTGTAAAAAGCCATTTCTCCAGTTTTCTGAGAAACCAGGCAGAAGAATTTCTTCACGGGAGGACAGTCATAGGACGTGGATGTGCGTGTCAACAGGATAGTCTACATTTGCCACCAGCTTAGCTGACACGAGGCTCCAGGTCTGTTCTTTCCCAGACTCTTCTGAATATATTAAACTAGCTTAAAATCCAGAACCTGGTACGTGAAACCCTACTGAGAGGGTGTTAATGATTCCCAGTCAAACCTCAAAGACAAGGCACCCTGCAATTTCTTAACAAGCACTTAATATGCATAGAAAAATTTGTAAATCATGTTTGGAAAAAAAAACTCAAGTATTTAGGACTTGCAAGAAATTTTAAATGACTATTGCTGGGTAGCTCCTCCTCCAGGCATCCTTTTTTCTATTGCTGTCAAATATGATGTTCCTTCATAGGTAATTTCTCCAAGTTGACAATGTGCGTGTAGAACACCCTCAGAGCTGGAGAAGAACGGTAGGATCTCAGATGTTCACCTACTGAGAGCTGGACACCTCCGGCAGAGCCTATAAAAGTGTTATTTTCCTATTACTGAAGACATTTAAGTTTACTCATTCCAAGCAGCATTTCGACTTTGGGATTAATACTCAACTCAGCTTCCTTCAGATAATAGGACATAAACCTATAAAAAGGCAACCTGGACCACCCAAAACAGATTTCCTGGTCCTGTATCCACCAACCCTTTGTCTGTAATGTGTATTTCTTGCCCCTGCCTGTGCTGGATGTGTCTCAGTCGTACAAATGTCAGCTGGAAGTGACACCAACTGCTCTACAGGCTTCAGAGACAATTTCCAAGCATGGCCCATAAATACTGTTTCTTAACATTTGGCTACGTCTGAGCCTTCCTAGCCATGATAGGCTGCCCCGCTTTCCACATCTACAAGAATACAAGCTCCCACAGATTTCTTGCCCCTCCCAAAGTCTTTGATCCTTTTGTCTGGACTAAAGAAACCCAAGCTGATGTAGAAAGCATGTGTGATACATCAGCCTGGTAGAAAGCTCCTTCGTGTATTAGCCCTCTTCTGGAGGAGTGAGATTTTTGTGGTATGATGCACAGAGCCAACCCTGCCAGCATTCCCTGGAAAGCAGAAATAAGGGGGGAAAAAAAATATCTGAGCTCATTATTTGAGATTTGATCATATTATTATTATTATACTCATAGATTTTAATTATTAAACAAAACATCTACTCATCTAATTTCCCAATTGCCACCCTGGCAAAGGGGCCTTGGGAACTGAATATTGGAGTCAGGGAATATTGATCCATTTGGAAAGCGAGGGCTGGGTTTGTCTGTGCTGGTGAGCAGGAACATCTGGAGGGGAAGGAGGACATGTTCCCATGCAGAGCAACATCTGCCTGTCCCATGCCTCCACCCCAGCCACAGCTGGCAGAAGCAGACCCTCCCTCCACCGGCATCATTTCCACACTCCACAGCCCTCCTAACGTATCCTCAGCCGCTCTGTGTGCTGCTTGTCATTTAGACCATCCCCACGTGGCAGTGGCACAGCACAGCCCTGGCCTCCGTCCCTCTGCAGCGTAAGGGTACTGGGTGATGAGGGAGCCAGGAGCTGTATCATTTGCATCCCGGAGGGATGAGTAAGGCCGTTTCCAAATACAGCAGCACGTCGCTGTCAAGGTTGCAGGACCATTCATAGCAGAAGGGGATGATTTGTGTATACTGTCATCCGACGTTACTAATGCTGTTGGGTTCCCTCCCAAGTGGAATACCTCCCCCCTTTGAGGCAAAGCCCGGCCACACAAAGGATCCCTATCAACTATCCCTTCTTCTGAAGCTCTGACAAATCGCTTCCTTCTCCCCAGGCAAGTCACAACAGGCCTGTCAACCTCCCCCTCCCAACGCCAGCCCAGAGACCCTTCTCCCCCCAGTCAACCGCTGGTGGTCAAAGCCAGCCCATAAAACCGGCTCCCCCAGGAGGTACAGATGATTTCTCCCTGAAAGAATCCCCATCCCACCACCACGCCACAGAGGAGGGGGTCAGGCCTCCAACCCGTGAAGCAAGAGCCTCCTCTACTTGCTACAAAACCACAGGGGCTGTTTGACAATCCAAAGCTTTCCTTAATTAAAACTCAAAATCAAGTTCTCAAAATAGATATGATTCTCTTCTGGACTGAATCCCAGGTTTGATTTTGATCTTTCTAGTCAAATCGTCTCCTTCCACTGGAAGTCACTGGCTGAAAGCCTTTGGCACTCACTAGAGCGGGTTTATTATTCGAGTGCTAAACAGCAGTCAAACAACTCCTAAAATCCGAAGTGATGGGACAGGAGTCAGCTAAATGACCCCTTTTAGTGCTCCTGTCCAAACTTGGTAGATGTGCTTGTCACCACAGTGTGGAAAGCTGGTGTACTGCTGAGGTACTGAAGCACTTTGTGACATCTGACACAGCGCACAAGTCACTCAAGACAACAAAGCAAAGGCCTTTAAAGCCACAGACAACATTATAAAACAAGAATGATAGAACATGCCTCTTTTTTTTTTTTGTGTTGGGCAAATTGAGGCAAGACAAACGACTTATCAGAAGGATGTGGTACCACTCAGAGTCTAAAAATCTCACCAGCACACTGAAGCCTTCAGCTTTATTATAAAAAAAGTTTTCCAATGGATGAGACAGAACAGCACTAACATTTACTACTTCTAATTTCACCTTTGAAGCAGCCTCCGGGAAAATCTGGGCCAAAGGAAAGATGTTCTCAACCTCTGCCTTTACAAGGAGGTATGTTGAGGTCTACAAAAGCCTACAAGATGTCTGCAATACAGATAGATCGTGTAAAACTTGTGGTTGCTCTAATAATCATCTACAACCTGGGAGTGACCTATGGTTATTGGATGTAAAATATATCACCCATCCGAAAAAATCAAGTGATTAAGATCTAATCTCAGCTGTCTTGATAGTAAATCTAGGGAAAATCCTGTTGAAGAGAGAAAACTCACTCTTGACTGGGCTGAGAACCAAAATCAGGCTTGAACATCTACATTCCACCTCTATAGTCACCCCATCCTTAGGGTGAGAGGTCAGAAGAAGAGCCAAGGAAGGAATCAGGAGCTGCTGGCAGACTGTCTGCAGGACTTCCCGATGGGTAGCTCCCCAGCCCATCCTCCCAGTACCAGTACTTAATTCAGCCCATGACTCTTACACTAGTGCCAGATCAGCCTCCAGCTCCTAGATGACCTGGGCATTTTGGACCATTCTTTTCAAAAAGCAGAAGTCAGCCCCTCTTGCTGCAGTCAATGATCAAAGCTGTGTCAAAACTGTGCTGATTTATAAATGGGGATGGGAGAAGGGGAAAGAAAAGGTAGTGAGACATTGATGTGGGTATAAAAAAAAAAAAAAACAAACAAAAAACACAGGACACTAAACTTCTCTTTCCATTCTTTGTGTTGGCTTCCAAGTCCATCCTTCGAGCCTTATGGAACACACACCAAAGGAGCTCTCGTTGCCTAGGGATCCCAGGCCATAGATATCTCTTCACATCCATGGCCCTTGACATATCTGGAAAGCTTCTAATTGACTTCAAGTTTCACATAAGACTTGAAGTACTGAGTGTTCAATGGACATCAATGGATATAACATAGGTTTGAGCTGAGGACTGACAGAAAAGCAGACATTTGGTTTCTACTGATTCTGGGTTAGTGACCACCATGTCTCAGGAAGTGTTTTCAGACTCTGATGGTAAGTTCTGCATTCTACCAATTTCTCTGACAGAAATAATTTTCTTTTTCAAAGCAGTGAATTTTCCTAAGGCTTCTCTTGTCTTTATTTGGTTTGCTTTGGTTTTCCTAGAGGTTCTGAGATGGAGATGGCTTTATCCACAAACCCACGCTTAATCAGGGTCAGAGCATCGTGCCTCTTCCCACTTCCCAACCACTGCATATTCCTTTGCAAAGACCATTAATTAACCCTTGTACGCAGAGCAAGGTTTGGCTTCTCTGCTGAATACCCCGACAATTAGTGCCAGCTGTTAAGGATGACACAGCCCCTGAGCATCCTGAGAAATGGGCTGAGACCACAAGTTTGTTTCACATCAGTCACCACTGACCACACTAGTGCCTCTGACTGCTGCTGCCCAAATAGACTACTCTCAAACTAGCCGTCTCGAAGAAATGGGAGAGGGGTATTTTAAGTTACATTTTCCATAAGACAAGTGGATCCAACTTCTCAGGTGGCAGGGATGGGTCCCCCACTCACTGACACTGTGTGTGTGATCAAGCCATTTCATCCAGGCCAGTTTATCTGGAGCTGTACATGGAAAAAAAAAAAGTAAAAACCAAACCCAGAGGTGATCCTTTCTGTTTGTCTAGAGAGATGGAACAAAAATATAGCTAAGGGCCAAAATAACAAATCCAAAATAAAGGCTAAGACTAGACAGCACTGGCTCTAGAGAGTCTATTCTTAAATTCCATGTTTTAGAGGAAAGAGGGGAACAATCAGTATGAAAGCAAAAGCTTCATCTCACTCTTTCCATTATCCACAATGACACTGCTTGGTCTGTGGTAGGTTCCACGTGAAGTGATCAGAGAATGCCATAAATTATTTCGTTCCATTACTTTGTGCTCTGATGTACTCAGCTGCATTTGGGAACCACAGTAATAGCAAAGATATATGGAATTTGGAGCCGATTTGGAGAATTAGGAGAAGAGGTCCTTAATTAAAGCTGTGTCTGATGATCTGTTTCAGCTCACATTCCTGGTCATTTCATTTTGACCCTTCTTTCCCATCTCCACTTGGGATCTTTCCATACCTTTTCTCTTCAAATGCAGACATTCCAATGCCTAAAATCACCCCAGACAAAGTGTATCCATCATCACAGGGATGTGCTATGCAAAGTCATCCTTTCCTGAGATCTCTCAGTGCTGGTAACACCCTACCATATTCAGTATATCCTCTCATCACCTATACACTCCTATACAATTCCTATATGCTGCAATTTTGTGGGAATAATTTCCAGATTAACAAGTGTCCCCTAAAAACACATGAACTATGTTCAGAAAAAAAAATCACTAAGGAATCTGCTGCAGAGGTAAAACAGTGCCTCCTTCCCTTCACAAGCCTCACCTTGGTCCATCATAGCTCAAACTATTTGTACATTCTTTCAGTAGCTCCCATCAAATGAGATGGGGAATTCTCCAGAATTAGCCAATTAATAACCCACATCAGGTCTTACATCAAATCCAGGACCTGAATAGATGAACCATATGGGAGAAAATTCTCCTCCCTGCAAGTCAATAGTGACCTCTTAGTTACTAGTAGCCCAGTTAGTAACCCTGGCTGGATTTGTCTAGTGCCCTTGCCAGGGATTCCAGGTAGACAGGCAATGCTAGAAGAAAACTAAGAAAAGTAATGTTATTTTTCCACCTACAGTTCAAGTCCTCCTGCAGAAGTACTCAATCAGCCACGATGGGGGAGGACAGAGGAGATCTCCTTTACTGTTACTGTGGTCTATTAGTCCTGTGGTTAATCAGAGGGTTTAAGGTCTCCGAGCCATCAATACAGGACTATAATCTCACATTACGAATAACATCAAACTCACAAACGTACACTGTACACAACATTCATGGAAACAAGTAATTCTCCCAGATTAATAACCGTTTCTGTCATTCCTTCAGGTCTTGACATGCCATGGCCTCAGGCTCAGGTTATTTCATGTTCATTTGGCTTCTTTGTGGCCCTGTGTGAGGTCTTTCTGGAGTTTAAGCTGGAGGACAGCCAAGGTGTCAAAGGGACACCTTTCCTCTGAGCTGCTGAGTGGAATGTCCTAAGTTTATGAACACTGGAGTAATTCTAGGTATACGGCCCTCGTGAGCACCATCAATCGCAGATTTTCATTTCAAACTCTCCCAATTTTTTTTATGGCACTTCCCATGGCTGGGTAGGAGAAATGCTGTCACTCCCACCAGATCGCTGCAGCTTACTGAAGTTGCTGAGCTGGGTGCTAAGTTATTTTTAACACCCAGAGTAGAGCCTCCAGCAGATTCCTGATGAGGATTGTGGAAATCTGAGAGTGAAAAAAAACAACCAAAACCAACCAACACAAAAACCACCCCTCTCAAATATTCCAACTCAATCCTGCTTTAGTGTAAAACTAACTGTCCTTGCGCCTGCTGGGACAGGACTCATGTAACTAAGTGGGACTGTGGACTGTTTCTCATGGAGAAATGCATGTGCATAGTCTGTAAAAACCCAGGGCAGCAATAGATGGGAGCCTGTGGAACGTGGTGCTAACAACTCAGGCGCTTTTAAGTCTACTGATTTATCTCTATCACACAGCTCTAGAAATCAGTGCTGAGGTTACTGATTATCTCAGGGAATATTCTCCATGTTAAAATACCGTAACCAAGAAAAGAAACAAGCAAAGAGTCTGAAATAACAGTTAAAGGTTCTCCCAAAGACCTATAATTATTCATTCTCACGCTTTACTGGCCATATTCAGACAGATGCGGATCACTTCAACACATCTTTCTGGGAATATTATAGGAATTCAAATAAGAAAATAGCCACGAGACCAACCCAGTCCAGAGCAGGAGTAAGAACTGTTCTCATTTTATTAAATTACTCATGAAACAGCCAGGGCAGACAGATATTATTAAGCCTTGGAGTTATTATCCTATATCGGAGATTTTCTCCTTGAAAAGTTTCTGACCCAGGAGAGTCAGAACTTCCCAGCAGACCACGTGAATCCTGCTCAAACTCAATTAACAAGACAGGTAAGCAACGTGCACATGCTTTCCCTTGATTGCCATTCAGGGCTGCATGGGAATTCGCTGGTGGGGCATCTCTCAGTTTCAAAGGGCTGCTTTAGTTATTTTTTATTTTTTTTTTTATTGTTTTAAATGAAATCACATTTTCCTTTCTGGTAAAATTTCCCATCAGAGCCTGAAAAGCTTCCCAAGAAGTCAGCTGTAGGTTGATGCTTGGAGAAAACAGACTGGATGAGAAAACCAGTGTCAGCAGCCAATTTCTGCGACTTCTAACAAAGCAGAATTTTTAGGCCATAACCAGGTCTCCTTCCTACTTTCTGGCTTGTACAGCTCTTTGGCTTCCTGCAAAGTTTGACTGACCAGCTCCTTAGACAAAGAAATAATTTCTCAACTTTACAGGCAGAACACAGAAACACAAATCATCTACTTGACAACTACGGACTTAAAGGAAAAAGTAGGATGTAGACTTGTATTTTCTATGATTCAAACCATCATAATAACTCCAAATTTGACCTGTTCATTTTACTTCTTGGCTCAGGCAGGGTTAATGAAGAGCCCTTCTTTCCAAAGGATGCTCGCAACTGTAGTTCTCAGTCTTAAGAGAGGGCTCCTTTTCAGAGGTGAGGATGAACAAGCAGAGCAGGGCTGAGGAATCGTCCATCCCACCCTCGAGTGCCATAAGGCCCATTGGCAGCAGGGAAGCGTGAGATCACACATCCCTCCTCCTAGGTGTTCTGGAGAGTCTTAGCCTTCCCAGGATCCCCAGGGAACAACGAACCTCACCAGCTTAGACTCACCTCCATATGTCAAGACCTATCCTTGCTAGCTCAGAGCCCTCCAGAATCAAGTCCCTGACTTGCCATGCGAGGTGGCTTCAACAATGTGTCACCTCAGGCTTTTCTGCCTTCCTCTTTTACATGATCTTCTTCCTCCCCCTGCCTTTTACTTAAGCCTGCCTTGAACCGTGGCCACTGATGGATGCAAAGGCAGAGGATTAGTTTCCTCCAACACAGAGGCAGCCTGCTGGGGCCAAGGTGCAGACAGGAATTTCCCCTAAAAGTGCTGCTACTCCTCCAGCCTTCCCAGAAATCCAGAGGCTCAGCAGCCTCCATTTCCCAAGGCTACAGCCCAAGGAGCCAGCGGCTTTGTCCAGCTACTCGGCTGCCTTGAGGGGAAACAAGGAAAGTATTTTCTTTGCTTGTCCTTTAATTCAGTCAGCAAACATTCCCCACACAAAAAAAAACCTGGGCTGGGAAGAATTGATCTATGCACCATCTTGCATTTGCCGAATGGATTAGCTAGTAATTGCTGGGTGTCTCAAATGGAAAAGGGCTCCTGACTCCTGTGTATGGCAGGTCTTTATTTAATTTATTTATCATTATTATTTCCCTCCCCCTTTCTCACCCTTGACAAGACAAGGCCCTGACCCATTTCCTAAATCCTTTTTTTTGCAGGGGGAGGAGGGTGGATCAGTGGAGGGATGTGGCGTTCTTTCATTAGCAAAGCCTGTGAGCCTAAAAGTAACTTTGGAAAGCAGGATATTAACCTTTACAGCTTCTAATGCTGCATTACAATGACTAATCCTGCATTCCAGGGCAGGCTGAAAAATGAGGAAAGGATGGGTAGAAGATAAAATATCATTCATTGTCCAAAATGTATTCACTCCAAAGGAGACAGAGGGGGGTAAAGAG